>WNWK01011483.1:0-64324 GCA_009830355.1 Cherax destructor
AAGTTTGGTACTAAGCCCTCGAGAATATACCATGTGTATATAATAATGTATCTCTCCCGCCTGCGTTCTAGAGAGTACAGGTTTAGGAACTTCAAGCGTTCCCAGTAGTTGAGGTGGTTTATTGCACTTATGCGTGCGGTGAAGGTTCTCTGCACATTTTCAAGGTCAGCAATTTCACCCGCCTTGAAAGGTGCAATTAGTGTGCAGCAATATTCCAGCTTAGATAGAACAAGCGATCTGTAAAGTGTCAACATGGGCTTGGCATCCCTGGTTTTGAAGGTTCTCATTATCCATCCTGTCATTTTTCGAGCAGATGCAATTACTACATTGTTATGGTCCTTGAAGGTGAGATCCTCTGCCATGATCACTCCCAGGTCTTTGACATTAGTTTTTCGCTCTATTGTGTGGTTGGAATTAGTTTTGTACTCCGATGAGATTTTAATTTCTTCACGTTTTCCGTATCTGAGTAATTGAAATTTCTCATCATTGAACTTCATATTGTTTTCTGCAGCCCATTTAAAGATTTGGTTTATGTCTGCTTGGAGTCTTGCAGTGTCTTCAACGGTGGACACTGTCATACAGATTCGGGTGTCATCTGCAAAGGAAGACACAGCACTGTGGCTTATATCCCTGTCAGTGTCTGATATGAGGATGAGGAATAGGATGGGAGCAAGTACTGTGCCTTGTGGAACAGAGCTTTTCACAGTAGCTGCCTCAGACTTTACTCTGTTGACTACTACTCTTTGTGTTCTACGTGTTAGGAAATTATAGATCCATCTACCAACTTTTCCTGTTATGCCTTTATCACGCATTTTGTGTGCTATTACACCATGGTCACACTTGTCAAAGGCTTTTGCAAAATCTGTGTATATAACATCTGCATTCTGTTTATCTTCTAGAGCATCCAGGACCTTGTCGTAGTGGTCCAGTAGTTGGGACAGACAGGAGCTGCCTGCTCTAAACCCATGCTGTCCAGTGCCTGCTTGAAGACAGCCAGGGGTCTTTTGGTAATCCCCCTTATGTATGCTGGGAGGCAGTTGAACAGTCTTGGGCCCCTGACACTTATTGTGTTGTCCCTCAACGTGCTAGTGGCACCCCTGCTTTTCATTGGGGGGATGTTACATCGCCTGCCGAGTCTTTTGCTTTCGTAGGGAGTGACACTCGTGTGCAAGTTTGGTACTAATCCCTCTAGGATTTTCCAAGTGTATATAATAATGTATCTCTCCAGCCTGCGTTCCAGGAAGTACAGGTTTAGGAACTTCAAGCGTTCCCAGTAATTGAGGAGGTTTATTGCAGTTATGCGTGCCGTGAAGGTTCTCTATACATTTTCTAGGTCAGCAATTTCACCTGCCTTGAAAGGTGCAGTTAGTGTGCAGCAATATTCCAGCCTTGATAGAACAAGAGACCTGAAAAGTGTCAACATGGGCTTGGCATCCCTGATTTTGAAGGCTCTCATTATCCATCCTGTCATTTTTCTGGCAGATGCGATTGCTGCAGTGTTATGGTCTTTGAAGGTGAGATTCTCTGTCATGATCACTCCCAGGTCTTTGACATTAGTTTTTCGCTCTATTGTGTGGTTGGAATTTGTTTTATACTCTAATGAGATTTTAATTTCCTCACATTTTCCATATCGGAGTAATTGAAATTTCTCATCATTGAACTTCATATTGTTTTCTGCAGCCCATTTAAAGATTTGGTTGATGTCTGCTTGGAGTCTTGCAGTGTCTTCTATGGTGGACACTGTCATGCAAATTCGGGTGTCATCTGCAAAGGAAGACATGGCACTGTGGCTGATATCCCTGTCTATGTCCGATATAAGGATGATGAACAGGATGGGCGCGAGTACTGTGCCTTGTGGAACAGAGCTTTTCACCGTAGCCGCCTCAGACTTTACTCTGTTGACTACTACTCTTTGTGTTCTACTTGTTAGGAAATTATAGATCCATCTACCAACTTTTCCTGTTATTCGTTTATCACGCATTTTGTGTGCTATCACACCATGGTCACACTTATCAAAGGTTTTTGCAAAGTCTGTGTATATAACATCTGCATTCTGTTTGTCTTCTAGAGCATCCAGGACCTTGTCGTAGTGGTCCAGTAGTTGGGACAGACAGGAGCGACCTGCTCTAAACCCATGCTGCCCTGGGTTGTGTAATTGATGGTTATCTAGATGAATGGCGATCTTGCTTCTTGGAACTCTTTCAAAGATTTTTATGATATGGGACGTTAGCGCTATTGGTCTGTAGTTCTTTGCTACTGCTTTACTGCCGCCTTTGTGGAGTGGGGCTATGTCTGTTGTTTTTAGTAACTTCGGGACGACCCCAGTGTCCATGCTCCCTTTCCATAGGATGTTAAAAGCACGTGATAGGGGCTTCTTGCAGTTCTTGATGAACACTGAGTTCCATGAGTCAGGGCCTGGAGCGGAGTGCATGGACATGTCATTTATCGCCTTTTCGAAGTCATGTGGCGTCAGGGTAATGTCAGATAGGCTTGCGTCTACCAGGTTCTGTGGCACTCTCATGAAAAATAATTTAGGTCTTTAACTTTCAGTCTGGTTAGCGGCTCGCTAAAAACTGAGTCATACTGGGACTTTAGTAACTCACTCATTTCCTTGCTGTCATCTGTTTAGGACCCATCTCGTTTTAGTAGGGGCCCAATACTAGATGTTGTTCTCGACTTTGTTTTGGCATAGGAAAAGAAATACTTTGGGTTTCTTTCAATTTCATTTATGGCTTTTAGTTCTTCCCGCATTTCTTGATTCCTACGTATTTCAGATATATTGGCCTCTTGTAGCCGCTCTGTTATTCTTTGCCTTCGCCTGTATAGGGAGCGCCTCTCTCTTTCTAGTTTACATCTTCTCCTCCTTTTCCTTAAGGGAATTTGCCTTGAGCAAACATCAAGTGCCACAGCGTTAATTTGTTCTAGACATAGGTTAAGATCCGTGATGCTGAGGCTATGTTCCCAGTTTATATCATTTAGGACTTGGTTTACTTGGTCCCACCTTATGTTTTTGTTATTGAAGTTGAAATTGGAGAAGGCTCCCTCCCGACTGATCACATTTTGTCGATCTGGGGCCCCCCTCATACATGTCTAGACCTCTATTATGTTGTGATCTGAATATATCGTTTTTGATATGATGACATTTCGTATCAGAGCATCATTGTTATTGAAGATGAGGTCCAGCGTATTCTCCAATTTTGTAGGCTCTATTATTTGCTGGTTTAAGGTGAATTTGGTGCATAGATTTAAAAGCTCGTGTGTGTGTGTGCGAGTTTTCATCTGAGCTGCCTCCTGGTGTTATCTCTGCTACCACATTATTTGTAATATTCCTCCATTTTAGGTGCCTTAGGTTGAAGTCCCCCGGAAGCAAGATGTTGGGGGCAGGAGCTGGAAGGTTTTCCAGACAGTGGTCAATTTTCAGAAGCTGTTCCTGGAATTGTTGGGACGTTGCATCCGGAGGCTTGTATACAACCACGATGACCAGGTTTTGATTCTCGATCTTTACTGCTAAAACTTCAACTACATCATTTGAGGCATTTAGTAGTTCTGAACATATAAATGACTTTGTGATATACAGGCCAACCCCCTTCCTTTTGCCTGTTCACTCTGTCACATCTGTATAGGTTGTAACCAGGGATCCATATCTCATTGTCCAAGTGATCCTTTATGTGGGTCTCTGTGAAAGGTATTTTGTTGTTCGTCGCTGGCTTTAGACCCTGTATATTTGCAAAGATGAATGTCGTCGGATTGGTGGTATTGGTGGTATGGGGGGGAGAGTCTTTTTTTCCTAACATGTAGAACACAAAGAGTAGTAGTCAACAGAGTAAAGTCTGAGGCAGCTACTGTGAAAAGCTCTGTTCCACAAGGCACAGTACTTGCTCCCATCCTATTCCTCATCCTCATATCAGACATTGACAGAGTTATAAGCCACAGTGCTGTGTCTTCCTTTGCAGATGACACCCGAATCTGTATGACAGTGTCCACCGTTGAAGACACTGCAAGACTCCAAGCAGACATAAAGCAAATCTTTAAATGGGCTGCAGAAAACAATATGAAGTTCAATGATGAGAAATTTCAATTACTCAGATACGGAAAACGTGAAGAAATTAAAATCTCATCGGAGTACAAAACTAATTCCAACCACACAACAGAGCGAAAAACTAATGTCAAAGACCTGGGAGTGATCATGTCAGAGGATCTCACCTTCAAGGACCATAACAAAGTAGCAATTGCATCTGCTCGAAAAATGACAGGATGGATAATGAGAACCTTCAAAACTAGGGATGCCAAGCCCATGTTGACACTTTACAGATCACTTGTTCTATCTAGGCTGGAATATTGTTGCACACTAACTGCACCTTTCAAGGCGGGTGAAATTGCTGACCTTGAAAATGTGCAGAGAACCTTCACGGCACGCATAAGTGCGACAAACCACCTCAACTACTGGGAACGCTTGAAGTTCCTAAACCTGTACTCTCTAGAACGCAGGCGGGAGAGATACATTATTATATACACATGGAAAATTCTCGAGGGCTTAGTACCAAACTTGCACACAAAAATCACTCCCTACGAAAGCAAAATACTCGGCAGGCGATGTTACATCCCCCAATGAAGAGCAGGGGTGCCACTAGCACGTTGAGGGACAACACAATAAGTGTCAGGGGCCCAAGATTGTTCAACTGCCTCCCAGCATACATCAGGGGGATTACCAACAAACCCCTGGCTGTCTTCAAGCAGGCACTGGACAGGCACCTATAGTCGGTACCTGACCAGCCGGGCTGTGGTTCGTACGTTGGACTGCGTGCGGCCAGCAGTAACAGCCTGGTTGATCAGGCTCTGATCCAACAGGAGGCCTGGTCACAGACCGGGCCGCGGGGGCGTTGACCCCTGGAATTCTCTCCAGGTAAACTTATATCTGTTGTTCTGGAGTGGAGGCCCATTGACTGTGGTTCCACTCGAGAAATGATTGCAGTTGGTGTACGATTTCTCTCATTTCCTGCCAGCTTTTTTTCCTTCCTGGCGCTAAAAAAAACCTCTCTCTCTCTCTCTCTGGAGTGGCTTTGGCTACCATAGGCTATACCATCCTCTCCAGGAGCAGTTGATCCACCTTTAGTTAATGCGTTATATAATTCATACTCGGTGAAGAGGCAATCACTCTCATCAATAAGCTGATGCTGGCTACAACCCCAACTATGGTGCTAATGTGAGAATCGCGAGAATGATGTACATAGCCTATACGTATTAGGTCCTTAATTGATTATGCTGCTCCCATGTTGATATTAGCTAGAGAAAGTTCTCTCCGACCCTTGGAGTTAATGCAAAATGAAGCTCTCAGAATTATTCTTGGCTGTCCCAAATCTACAAAGGTTCTTAATATGAGGAAGGAGCTTGGTATTACTAGTATCAGTGATAGGATTGTTGAGATTAACACTGTACTTGGTATTAGAATGTTAAGAAATGAACCAGACACTGTCACAATGAATCTTACTAAATGTCTAGAAGTAAATACTCACAGATCTAAATGGATTGTGAAAACATGCAATTACATTAAGTTTTACAACCTGCATGAATTGTATCACTGTAGGCAACAAGAGCATTTCACCCCTCCATGGAAGATGTGTTCATTTAATATCACATACCTGCAAGTCCCTCCCAAGAAGCTCATTGCTAGTAATCCCTTCCTTAAATCACTTGTTAAAGCAACTGCTCAAGAAGAAATTTCTCGCCTAGCTGGTAGTAATAAGTTATCACAAGTTATATACACTGATGGATCTAAACAGGAGTCTTCTGGCAGGGCTGCATCTGCTCTTGTTGTCACCTCCCTAGTTAAGAACAATAATAATTTTTTTGAACTAGGCATAAGAATTAACAACTGGGCGTCTACACTGCAAACTGAATTGTTTGCAATCCTAATGGCACTAAAGCTAACTTATGACACTGAGCTTGACTCTATCATCATTACTGATTCTATGTCATCATTGAAGGCTTTTGACTCATATAATGACTCTAACAGCATGCTCATTGGAGAAGCCAGGTATAGATACTAAAAAATCCGGGACAAAGGAATTAATGTACAATTGCTATGGATTCCATCACACATTGGATTACTCCTTCATGATAAAGTTTATATGTTAGCCAAGAAGAGCACCCAGAAGGAGAATGTAGAATATAACTTTGGTATATCTGTGTCTAGCATTAGGAATAATATTAGGAGAGAAATAAATAATGTTAATGATTGCTATAGGAATGCAGTTAGAAGCCTGAGTAGATCTATAACCCACTATGATAACATGAACGTAGATAAGTATGTTTATGGAGCAACTTGCAATGTGAACAGACTGACTGATGTTGTAGTGGCCAGGCTTAGGCTTGGCTACAAGTACTTCTGGCAGTTTGGGAGACACACCGATGATCAAACTAAATGCAAATTATGTGATCAGGCATATGGTCACTGTCTTGAACACTATGTGCTTAATTGTCCACTTATTGATGAATATAGAGATAGACAATATAATAACCTCTGTGACATGTCAAGATATCTTATTCAAGAAATAAGATACCAGTTATACTAAGCAAATTTCCTAAATTTGCTTGTAATAGATAAGTGAAATGTAGAAATAAATCTAAATGTACAATTGTTAACCCTTTTGGGGCCTAGTGCCTAGGCCTTTTCTGTATCCATATGCTCTTGCGCTACCGTCCACAGGATGGATATGGGGTGCACAATAAACTAGCCACTTCGGTGGCAAAATCTAATCTTTGGCTACCCAGGTTTTCTCATGGTCTAGATGTTCTGTGTCGTCTTGTACCCTTTAGGTGGTGTGCCTGGCAATATAGGTATAGCACTGTCTTTACTGAACTGATGAGTGACACATTTCAGGGTGGAAAAGCTTACAGAAAGGGAGGTTGCATTTTCCTGTTGTCATATGGGCACGGCATTTTCTGGGGTGGTCAAAGTTGCATGTCCCATCTGTTTTCCCAGAAATTCCATGCCTGCAGATACCAAATGCATAATATTTGCATAGGCCTGGTTTGTGTTTGCCTTGTTTTTTTTTTGTGACTGTGTTCCCTAATGTATTCCCTATTGGTGCGTGTTTTCCTGTCTCATTTCTATCTTCAGCACTAGTGCTAACATCCCCTTTTGTTCCATCTCCAACACTAGCACCTTCAGGAGCCCTGTTCTCCAGGACAACACTAGCACCCTCAGGAGCACTGTCCTCCAGGACAACACTAGCACCCTCAGGAGAACTATCCTCCAGGACAACACTAGCACCCTCAGGAGCACTGTTTTCTAGGACAACACTAGCTCCCTCAGGAGCACTGTCCTCCAGTACAGCACTAGCACCCTCAGGAGAACTATTCTCCAGGATAACTCTAGCACCCTCTGGAGCGCTGTCGTTCAAGACAGCCCCTTCCAAACTACCCATCTTATTTTCCCAGCTGTCATACCATGTTGACTTGTCTTTTAAGAAGGATCTTTTATTGGTGTTCATGGGACCATTGACCACAGAGATTGCAAGCAATCCAGGCCTGTTTTCGTCCCTTACCCTTTCTACAGACTACAAAGATCTTCATGGTTCTGGTCATCTTACAACACTTGACCACTCTCCTAGCTAGCTAGTCTAGTTGTTTTTAACAGTTCCTTTGATTGCTTATTTCCAACGAATCCGGTCCTTTGTTCACTTATTTCTTGGACGAATCCGGGCGAATCCAGTTTGTGCTCACTGTATATTTTAACTAATAACCACTCTTTCCCTGGTCACTACTAGGTCCACTCTTTCCCTGGTCACTACTAGGTCCACTCTTTCCCTGGTCACTACTAGGTCCACTCTTTCCCTGGTCACTACTAGGTCCACTCTTTCCCTGGTCACTACTAGGTCCACTCTTTCCCTGGTCACTACTAGGTCCACTCTTTCCCTGGTCACTACTAGGTCCACTCTTTCCCTGGTCACTACAAAGTCTTCTGGTTCTGGTCACTTACCACTTCCCTGTCCTACTAGCTAGTCTAGTTTTTCCCTTTGATTGCTTATTTCACGAAGGTCCTTGTTCACTTATTTCTTGACATCCGGCGTCAGTCTGGCTCACTTATTTTTCCTCAATAGCCACTCTTTCCCTGGTCACTACTAGGTCCACTCTTTCCCTGGTCACTACTAGGTCCACTCTTTCCCTGGTCACTACTAGGTCCACTCTTTCCTGGTCACTACTAGGTCCACTCTTTCCCTGGTCACTACTAGGTCCACTTTTCCTGGTCACTACTAGGTCCACTTTTCCCTGGTCACTACTAGGCCACTCTTCCCTGGTCACTACTAGGTCCCTCTTTCCCTGGTCACTACTAGGCCACTCTTTCCTGGTCACTACTAGGTCCACTCTTTCCCTGGTCACTACTAGGTCCACTCTTTCCCTGGTCACTACTAGGTCCACTCTTTCCCTGGTCACTACTAGGTCCACTCTTTCCCTGGTCACTACTAGGTCCACTCTTTTCCTGGTCACTACTAGGTCCACTCTTTCCCTGGTCACTACTAGGTCCATTATTTCCCTGGTCACTACTAGGTCCACTCTTTTCCTGGTCACTACTAGGTCCACTCTTTCTTTCCCTGTATGTGTATGTATGTATGTATAGTTTCCACATATATACACAGAAGACTATGAGCAGCTCTCAGCTATTTTGTAAGAGGTTTTTATCAAGTCACAAAATACCCAGAACTCACCACGTGGAGGTGGCTGCTCCTCGAGCTCCTTTTTTTTATATAACAAATAAACAAAGTTCCTTGTTTTTAAATAAAATAAAATAATTTTTTTTAATTAAAAAATAGTTGTTCTTATACTTAAATTAAAATAAAAATAACACATTACGGTGGTACACTGTGATGGTCTCAGTCTACGTTTTGATATGACGCTTGTTGTATGTTACCGTGTATACAATGAAATTGAAATTGATTTATTTCTCTGTAAAAATTACAATGTGTGTTTTACATTTTAAGGATTAAGGGACTATAATTACAAAGATGGCAGTTAGCATGACTAGCATGCCTGGGCATGCTAGGCATTTCGGGCAGACTTAATACTAGGTTTTAATCTATATTACAAATTACATATGAATACAAATTTCAAATGATTAAAGAGATTTACACTAGTGAGGTAGTGCAGGATAACTAGATTGTATTACAGATTACAAATGAGTACAAATTATAAATGATTAAATATATTTACCATAGTGAGGTAGTTTAGAATATTTTAATTGTATAAAGATTAGTAATAAGAATGGTTTTGTCTTGTCATGTTACACAGTTTCTATTAAAGCTCCAATATTGGTATACAATACTACATTAACAACGCTTCACTCTGTGACGTCATACTCAGGCTGCATAAACAAGAGAAAGCGGTGTACAAGGCGTAGTGTAGTGTTAAACGTTTTATATTGTTGATTATGGAAAATGACCCAGGTAATGCATCACCCAGGAAACCCCCCCCTCCATACCACCAATCCAACAACATTCATCTTTGCAAATATTCAGGGTCTAAAGCCAGGAACAAACAACAAAATACCTTACATCCGTGGACTCCTTACAGAGTCAAATGCTATGTTTGCGGCTTTCACAGAGACCCACATAAGGGATCACTTGGACAATGAAATATGGATCCCTGGCTACAACCTATACAGATGTGACAGAGTGAACAGGCAAAAAGGGTGGGTTAGCCTGTATATCACAGAGTCACTTATATGTTCAGAACTACTAAATGCCTCAAATGATGTAGTTGAAGTATTAGCAATAAAGATCGAGAATCAAAACCTGGTCATCGTGGTTGTATACAAGCCTCCGGATGCAACGTCAAAACAATTCCAGGAACAGCTTCTGAAAATTGACCACTGTCTGGAAAATCTTCCAGCTCCTGCCCCCAACATCTTGCTCCTGGGGGATTTCAACCTAAGTCACCTAAAATGGAGGAGCATTGCAAACAATGTCTTAGCAGAGATAACACCAGGAGGCGGCTCAGATGAAAACTCGAACACACATGAACTTTTAAATCTCTGCACCAAATTCACCTTAAACCAGCAAATAGTAGAGCCTACAAGATTAGATAATACGCTGGACCTCATCTTCACCAACAATGATGATCTGATACGAAATGTCATCATATAAAAAACAATATACTCAGATCACAACATAATAGAGGTCCAGACATGCATGCGGGGAGCCCAAGATCAACAAAATGTGATCAGCCGCGAGGGAGCCTTCTCCAAATTCAACTTCAATAATAAAAATATAAGATGGGACCAAGTAAACCAAGTCCTTAATGATATACAATGGGAAGATAGCCTAAGCATCACGGATCCTAACCTATGTCTAGAACAAATTAACTCTGTGGTACTTGAGGTTTGCTCAAGGCAAATTCCCTTAAGAAAAAAGAGGAAAAGATGCAAACTAGAAAGAGAGAGGCGCTCCCTATACAGGCGAAGGCAAAGAATAACGGAGCGGCTACAAGAGGAAAATATATCTGAAATACGAAGGGAGACACTAGTCAGAGAAATAGCAAATATCGAATTAAAACTAAAGGAATCTTACAGGAATCAAGAAACGCGGGAAGAACTAAAAGCCATAAACGAAATTGAAAGAAACCCAAAGTATTTCTTTTTTCATGCAAAGTCAAAGTCGAGAACACCAACCAGTATTGGGCCCCTACTTAAACGGGATGGGTCCTACACAGATGACAGCAAGGGAATGAGTGAGTTACTAAAGTCCCAGTATGACTCAGTTTTTAGCGAGCCGCTAACCAGACTGATAGTTGAAGACCTAAATGATTTTTTTATAAGAGTGAAACAGAACCTGGTAGACGCAAGCCTATCTGACATTACCCTGACGCCACATGACTTCGAAAAGGTGATAAATGACATGCCCATGCACTCCGCTCCAGGCCCTGACTCATGGAACTCAGTGTTCATCAAGAACTGCAAGAAGCCCTTATCACGTGCTTTTAACATCCTATGGAGAGGGATCATGGACACTGGGGTCGTCCCGAAGTTACTAAAAACAACAGACATAGCCCCACTCCACAATGGCGGCAGTAAAGCAATAGCAAAGACCTACAGACCCATAGCGCTAACGTCCCATATCATAAAAATCTTTGAAAGGGTTCTAAGAAGCAAGATCGCCACTCATCTAGATAACCATCGATTACACAACCCAGGGCAGCATGGGTTTAGAGCAGGCCGCTCCTGTCTGTCCCAACTACTGGACCACTACGACAAAGTCCTGGATGCTCTAGAAGACAAACAGAATGCAGACGTTATATACACAGACTTTGCAAAAGCCTTTGATAAGTGTGACCATGGTGTGATAGCACACAAAATGCGTAATAAAGGAATAACAGGACAAGTTGGTAGATGGATCTATAATTTCCTAACAAGTAGAACACAAAGAGTAGTAGTCAACAGAGTAAAGTCTGAGGCGGCTACGGTGAAAAGCTCTGTTCCACAAGGCACAGTACTCGCTCCCATCCTGTTCCTCATCCTTATATCAGACATAGACAGGGATATAAGCCACAGTGCCGTGTCTTCCATTGCAGATGACACCCGAATCTGCATGACAGTGTCCACCATTGAAGACACTGCAAGACTCCAAGCAGACATCAACCAAATCTTTAAATGGGCTGCAGAAAACAATATGAAGTTCAATGATGATAAATTTTAATTACTCCGATATGGAAAACGAGGAAATTGAAATCTCATCGGAGTACAAAACAAATTCCAACCTCACAATAGAGCGAAAAACTAATGTCAAAGACCTGGGAGTGATCATGTCAGAGGATCTCACCTTCAAGGACCATAACACCGTAGCAATCGCATCTGCTAGAAAAATGACAGGATGGATAATGAGAACCTTCAAAACCAGGGATGCCAAGCCCATGTTGACACTTTTCAGGTCGCTTGTTCTATCTAGGCTGGAATATTGTTAGACACTAACTGCACCTTTCAAGGCAGGTGAAATTGCTGACCTAGAAAATGTGCAGAGAACCTTCATGGCACGCATAACTGCGATAAACCACCTCAATTACTGGGAACGCTTGAAGTTCCTAAACCTGTACTCCCTAGAACGCAGGCGGGAGAGATACATTATTATATACACTTGGAAAATTCTCGAGGGATTAGTACCAAAATTGCACACGAGTGTCACTCCCTACGAAAGCAAAAAGACTCGGCAGACGATGTAACATCCCCAAAGAAAAGCAGGGGTGCCACTAGCACGTTGAGAGACAACACAATAATTGTCAGGGGCCCAAGACTGTTCAACTGCCTCCCAGCATACATCAGGGGATTACCAACAAACCCCTGGCTCTCTTCAAGCAGGCACTGGACAGGCACCTCAAGTCGGTACCTGACCAGCCGGGCTGTGGTTCGTACGTTGACTGCGTGCGGCCAGCAGTAACAGCCTGGTTGATCAGGCTCTGATCCAGCATGAGGCGAGGTCACGGACCGGGCCGCAGGGGCGTTGACCCCTGGAACTCTCTCCAGGTATACTCCAGGAAAATGTAATTTGAGGTGATCACTCCCTCAGCCTTGATACGTCTAAAGCAGATGCAAGGGTGTCTTATACAAGCCCTGGTTCAGATATGTCGATTAAATATTTCGCACGTGGGGCGAGAAGTTTTAACTTAGTTTAGCATCTTTATTTTGCACCCCATAAGCATCCTGTGGACGGGGCGAGAATCGGGGCCATTTCAACACCTTCTAGAAAACCCAATTTAAATGGTTCTGTTCGCACTGTTCAAAATAATATGAGAAGACAATAATTACATGCCTCATTTGGACACACTTATCACCATAGAAAACAACCAACTTACTGTACATTCTTCATTTACATTAAACTTGCACGCACAGCCAGCTACATATTCTGCTTTAATTAAAACCACTTTAAACGATTCAAGAAAAGCACAGTATCCAGTCTTTTTTCTTGGCGTTCTCCGAATCTTGTCTCTCTCTCAGATTGACTAAGAAGTGAACGTCATCAACACTCAAGCCATGAAATTAAGGTATTCTGAATGGTTGTTCGGAAAGGTTCTCAACCTTGCAAACAAAAACTACTTCAGATCTACTCCATTTAAAAATAAACACTATGACCAATTCAGCATACCCTACAATCAAAACATACTGAACAGGTAGATGTTAAACCCATGACAAATGAGTCCTAAAACTCAGAGGCCAGTGCACACTGGCCTCTGAGTTTTGAAGAGTCACTCGCCATGGGTTAAAGCCCCACCCGTTCCGTGATTTTGTTTGCAGTCGTGTTATTACGATTTCGTGAGTCAAAACATAATGAAAAGAATATGGAGTATAACATCACCCGGTTTCATCCCAATAAACTGGGGTGCACAATAAACTAGCCACTTCGGTGGCAAAATCTAAAAATCCCAATAAACTCAGCAACAACTTATTCACAAAACAAAAGATTCCAGTATCTTCAGTCACATTGGGAGTTTAATAAATGCAATGTAACGATTGTGACAAATATGCACTGGCCAGACAAGAAAAACGCCAGATAGGCACACAAAAAAAGTTCGACTTTACTTCAACAAAAAAAAAAGTAAGTCAGGCTACTAATTGGAACGGAACCATTATATATAAAATGAGCAAATAAAAAATAAAAAAAAATATATAGAAAACGCTCGCTGACTCCATTCCTAATTGTCACATTTTACAGCGTCAGTGGAGGAAAGACAGAGCTTCTAAATAAGCTTGAGACACAGTACATCCCAGCACCTCACCTTAACTAAAAATATCTGACTGAGCACTTCGCCTACTACCAGCTTATGGAAATTTCTAAGCACTTCACCTTTAATTCAGCTCAAGTCCCTCATATTCTACTTACAAATGAAAAATCACTAAGCACCTCACCTACTCACGAACATACCTTATGAACCTGTATTAATACTTATTTTCTCCACACTTCTGTCTGCTGAAGATGAATAAAAAATACTGAAGACTGTGTTAAGGAAGAACTTACCAGTACGGAAGAGGAAGATGAGGAGGAAGAGGCTGGGAGCCACAGTTAGTGATGCCATGGTAAGTATGTATGGTGCCTCTGCTTGTGTTGTACTTCTATTTGTGTGTTGTCTCTACTCATGCAGTGCATCTGCTTATGAAGTGCCGCTGCTGGCGTGGTGCCTCTGCTGGTGCGGTGCCTCTGCTGGTGTGATGCTTCTAGTGGTGTAGTGCCTCTGCTAGTGTTGTCTGATGGTCTGTCATGAAGACAGTCAACGTCCTATCACCTCGTCTGGAAGCCAGGTACTAGTGCATATCAGATACACCTACCTTCAACACATCACCTTTCACCTTGACCACTTGACAATGAGGATGTGTAACATCCAGAGGCAGGTACACAGATACCGTCTCTCATCATCAATCATTACATTGACGGGGAGGCGCTAAATCCATGTGGATCATTCGGCAACTGGGGAAAGGGATTAGAAGTATGTCCATCCATGTCTCTCGTGTGTCCATCCACGTATATACCTGGAGGGTGTTCCGGGGGTCAATGCCCCTGCGGCCTGAAAACAGGAGGCTATGGGTGAGACGTGTATGCCTGATCCACAATGAAGAAATTAATTTAACAATATCTTTATTTCTACAAGTGCATGTACAAGGTATACAGGCCATAGCTGACATCAATGACATACTACTATATAGAAAGACGCTTGTTATGCAGAGCATTTTGGGCAGATTAGGTCAATTTTGTCCCAGGATGCGACCTACACCAGGTGACTAACACCCAGGTACCCATTTTACTGATGGGTGAACATGGACAGCTGGTGTCTTATGGAAACACGTCCTAATGTTTTCCAGCCGTACCGGGGATTCGGTCCCCGGACCTCAATGTGTGAGATGAGTGCGCTACCGATCGAGTTAGCTCGCAGGTGAGGTAATTCCCGATAAACCTTTCATAACCAGCATTTCGTCTGTGCCTTATCCTATGAATATACTGCTACTGCTACTGATACTATTACTACTACTACTACGACTACTACTACTACTACTACTTCTACTACGACTACTACTACTACTACTACTACTAATAATAATAATAATAATAATAATAATAATAATAATAATAATAATCAGTACTCCTGTCAGTCACATTGCCTTGCAAGAGGAAATTACCAATATAAATATCTGAAAACATCTTTTGGGTATTTATACAGTAATACCAATGTGACAACGCCCTATAAGTGTTGCTACCGATGTAGTAACGTCACAGAAGTTGAGATAAATAGCAAATCGTTACAAACTAAATCAAGAGCCCTACTCAATATTAACTCAAATGTTTGTGACAAATTTACAAAAAGTGAGACAATGACGTATGAGTGGAGACACAATGGGTGCTTGAGAGTGGGAGGTGAGAGATAGTATTGTTGGAGTGGTGGTGCTGGTGTCCATCCACTTGTCACATGTGTCCATCCACGTTCTAATATGCCCATCCACTTGTCTCAAGTCCATCCACGTATCACATGTGTCCATCCACGTGTCACGTGTGTCCATCCACGTGTCACGTGTGTCCATTAACGTGTCACGTGTATCCATCCACGTGTCACGTGTGTCCATCCATGTCTCTCGTGTGTCCATCCACGTATATACCTGGAGGGTGTTCCGGGGGTAAAGCCCCTGCGGCCTAATCCATGACTAGGGCTCACGGTGGATCAGGGCCTGATCAACTAGGTTGTTACTGCTAGCTGCATGCAGACCGATGTACGAACCACAGCCTGGCTGGTCAGGTACTGACTTAAGATGTTTGTCTACCTCCCTCTTGAAGACAGTCAGGGGTCTTATGTATGCTGGGAGGCAGTTGAACAGTCTTGGGCCCATGACACTTATTGTGTTGTCTCTTAGCGTACTCATGGCGCCCCTGCTTTTCATTGGAGGGGTGTTGCACTGCCTGCCGAATCTTGTTTTCGTAGGGAGTGATTTCGGTGTGCAGATTTGGGTCTAGTCTCTAGGATTTTCTAAGTGTATATTATCATGTCTTTTTCTCACCTGCGTTCTAAGGAGTACAGGTCGAGGGCCTTCAACCGTTACCAGTAATTTCAGTGTTCTATGGTGCTTATACGTGTAGTAAAGATTATCTGTATATTCTTCTCTAGGTCTGCAATTTCACCTGCCTTAAAAGGGGTCGCTAGTGTACAGCAATGTTCCAGCCCAGAGAAAACAAGCGATTTGAAGAGAATCCTCATTGGCTTGGCATCCCTAATTTTGAATGTTCTCATTATCCATCCTATCATTTTCCTAACAGATGTGGTAGATACACTGTTGTGATCTTTGAAAGTGAGATTTTCTGACATTACCACTTCCAGGTCCTTCACATTAGTTTTCACTTTGTGTGATTGGAATTTGTTTTATATTCCGATACAGTTTTTATATCCTCAAATTTTCCATAGTGGAGTAATTGAAATTTGTCTTTACTGAACTTCGTATTGTTTTCTGACGCCCATTTAAAGACTTGGTTAATTTCTGCTTGGAGATTTGCAGTGTCCTTAATGGATGACAATTTCATGCAAATTCTGGTATCGTCAGCAAAGAAGGACATGGTGCTGTTATTTACATCTCTGTCTATGTCAGATATGAGGATGAGGAAAAGGATTGGGGGCAAGTACTGTACTTTGTTGAACAGAGTTTTTCACTGTAGCCTCCTCTGACTTTACTCTGTTTACTATTACTCTTTGTGTTCTATTTGTTAGAAAGTTATAGATCCATCTACCTAATTTTCCTTTATCACGCAATTTGTGTGCTATTACACCATGATTGCACTTGTCAAAATCTTTTGCAAAGTCTGTGTATACTACATCTGCATTTTGATTGTTCTCAAAGCATCCAAGACCATGTCATAGTGATCCAGTAGTTGTGAGAGACAGGAGTGACCTGCTCTAAACCCGTGTTGCCCTGGGTTGTGCAAATGATGGGAATCCAAGTGGTTGGCGATCTTGCTTCTTAGAACCCTTTCAAAGATTTTTATTATAAGGGATGTTAGTGCTATCGATCTGTAGTTCTTTGCAATTGCTTTACTGCCACCTTTGTAGAATGGGTCTATGTCTGTTGTTTTTAGTGAGTGTGAGTTACCCATGTCCATGCTCACTCTCCATAGAATGCTGAAGGAACATGACAGGGGCTTCTTGCAGTTCTTGATGAACACAGAGTTCCATGAGTCTGGGCCTGGGGCAGGGTGCATGGGCATGTCATTTAATGCCTTTTTAAAGTCTTGTGGTGTTAGGATAATAGCAGAGATTTTTGAGATGACCAAATTTTGGGTCTCGTTCATAAAGAATTCATTTGGATTGTCGACCCTTAGTCTGGGTAACGGCTCACTGAATGCTGAGTCATAATGGGACTTTAGTATCTCACTCATTTCTTGGCTGTCATCTGTGTATGTCCCATCTCGCCTAAGCAGGGGCATAATACTGGATGTTGTTTTTTTTTCCTTAGATTTTGCATAAGAGAAGAAGCATTTTTTTTCAATTTCCTTTATGGCTTTTAATTCTTCCTGTGATTCTTGTCTCCTGTAAGATTCCTCCAGCTTAAGTTCGATATTTGCTATTTCATTGACCAGTGCCTCCCTTTATATTTTCTTAGATATACTGGCCCCTCTACAAAGCTCTGTGATTTTCGCCGTCCTGTATGAGGGAGCGCGTCTCTCTCTTTCTACTTTACATCTTCTCTTTCTTTTTCTTAATGGAATGTGCCTTTAGCAGATCTCAAGAACCACAGAGTTAATTTTTTCTACGCAAAGGTTCGGATCCGTATTGTTTAGGATATCTTCCCAGCTTGTTTCATTTAAGACATGGTCGACTTGTTCCCATTGTTTGTTTTTGTTACTGAAGTTGAATTTTGTGAAGACACCCTCATGACTGATCACATTTCACTGGTCAGGAGCCCTGTGCATACATGCCTTTACCTCTATTATGTTGTGATCTGAGTGTATTGTCTTTGATATGGTTATATTACATATCAGATTGTCGTTGTTAGTGAAGATGAGGTCCAGCTTATTATCTAGTCTTGTAGGCTCTAATATTTGCTGGTTTAAGGTGAATTTGGTGCAGAGATTTAATAGCTCGTGTGTGTGTGAATTTTCATCTGAGCTGCCTCCTGGGGTGATCTCTGCTAAAATATGTGCTGCACTCCTTCATTTTAGGTGTCTAAAGTTGAAATCTCCCAGTAGCAAGATGTCTGGAGCAGGAGTTGGGAGATTTTCCAGACAGTGGTCAATTTTCAAAAGCTGCTCCTGGAATTGCTGGGAAGTTGCATCCGGAGGCTTGTATACCAGCACAATGACAAGGTTTTGGTTTTGAATCTTTACTGCCAAAACTTCAACTACATCATTTGAGGTGTTTAGTAGTTTTGAGCAAATGAGCAACTCTGTGACGTACAAGCTAACATCCCTTGTTGCCTGTTTAGTCTGTCGCATCTGAATAGGTTATAACCTGGGATCCATATTTCGTTGTCAAAATGATCCTTTATGTGGGTCTGTAAAAGCTGCAAACATTGCATTTGACTCTGTGAGCAGTCCCTTGATGTAAGGAATTTTGTTATTTGTTGATGGCTTTAGACCCTGTATGTTTGCAAAGACAAATGTCGTTATATTGATGGAATTTAGGGGTGTTTTATTTGCTGGCTCTAATATTAATCTGTTGTTCTGGAGTGGAGGCCATATCTTTGAAAATTATGGTTATCATAACTATTTTATGTGTATTATAATAATACAGTGGTACCCCGGATTTCATCAATAATTCGTTCCAGAAGGCTGTTCGAGTGCCGTTACCAAACGAATTTGTTCCCATAAGGATGAATGTAAATTAGATTAGTCCGTTTCAGACCCCCAAAAATACACTTACAAAAGCACTTACATAATTGTTCGAGTTGGGAGCTGTATGAAATCTGGGGTACCACTGTATAAGCCTGATAACATGTTTACAGTGTCATAATTTAAGTGAGCAATAAAGCTAGGCCTAAAAAATGCATATACAGTGCACACATTACTTACCTGGAGTTTATCTGGAGGGTTTTGGGGGTCAATGCCCCCACGGCCAGGTCTGAGACCAGACCTCATGGTGGATCAGGGTCTGATCAACCAGGCTGTTACTGTCAGCCGCATGCAAACTGACATACGAACCACAGCCCGGTTGGTCAGGTACTACTTTCGGTGCCTGTCCAGTGCCTTCTTGAAGACAGCCAGGGGTCTATTGGTAATTCCCCTAATGTATGCTGGGAGGCAGTTGAACAGTCTTTGGCCCCTGACACTTATGGTGTTGTCTCTCAGTGTACTCGTGGAGCCCCTGCTTTTCATCGGGGGAATGTTGTATCTCCTGCCGAGTCTTTTGCTTTCATAGGGAGTGATTTTCATCTTTAGCTTATAGTGAGTGGTGAATATATTTATTGTAGGAAGTCAGGGTATAATTGAAAGATGGTGCATTAGCGAAATGCTGCAAAGCAAAACGCTGTGAAGCAGGGCCTACCCCTACCAGTGGTGAAAGCTTTCAGCGAAACAGAAAAGGCTACCTACTTGGAGCTCATTCTGGGAGTCAACATCCCCATGGCCCAGTCCTTGGCCAGGCCTCCCATTATTACATGTAAGTTATTACATGTAAACCAAAATCACTTCTTAATCTACAAAACTGACTAAAGGGTACCTGCACATTCCAATACTTATTTTAATCAAGGGGAAATGCTAGACCTGCATGGGCTATACGTATAAAGCCTGGGGAATGGGAGGCAATTAGGTCTGATGCAAGAATGGGAGGATAAGTCTAGTTTCTTGGATCAAGGCACCTTCCTTCAGAGGCTTGTCAAAATAACACGAGTCTTGTCCTATATATGCCAGTGTTGAAAAACTGAAGCTGATTGGAAAGAGATTCTGAAGTTATAAATAAAAACCTTGGAAGAATGGATCACAGAATGGGTGGTGCTCAAACCCATGGTGGGCAAGTCCTAAAACACCTGCCATGGGTTTGAACACCACCATTATGTGATTTGTTTGCAATGGTCTTATTACGATTTTGTGAACCACAACAGATATTCCTTTTTGGGGGATGCTTAATAAGGCCCTAGGTATGACACCAAATTGATGAATACGACATATGTGTAACACTTGAGTATCTTTATTGCTGAAATGTTTTGCCTTCTCGGCAGACTTCTTCAGTCACCTGCTGTGCAGGCAAAGCATTTCTGCAATAAAAGTAATCAAGTGTCACATATGTGTCTCATTCATCAACTTGTCAGTATTGCATAACATCAATAATATGACACCAAGAAGTTGAATTCAAAGTCTGAAGACAATGATTGAAATAAAGAAGAAAACAGAACATTCTTAAGCACAAGAATATTATTTTTTCCATGGGGAAGTGGAATAAGAATCTTTCCTCCGTAAGCCATGCATGTTGTAAAAGTCAACTAAAATGCCGGAAACAATAGGCTAGTAACCCCTTTTCCTGTATAACTTACTAAAAAGAAAAAGAAGAAAACCGTCAAAATGGGATGTTTGAATGTGCGTGGTTGTTGTGCGAATGATAAGAAAGAGATGATTGTGGATGTTATGAATGAGAAGAAGCTGGAGTGAGAGAGTACTTGTGGTTGGGGATCTTAATGCTAAAGTGGGTAAAAATGTTGTGGAGGGAGTAATAGGTAAATTTGGGGTGTCAGGGGTAAATGAAAATGGGGAACCTTTAATTGAGCTATGTGTAGAAAGAGGTTTGGTAATAAGAAATACATATTTTATGAAAAAGAAGATAAATAAGTATACAAGGTATGATATAGCACGTAATGAAAGTAGTTTGTTAGATTATGTATTGGTGGATAAAAGATTGATGGGTAGGCTTCAGGATGTACAGTGGTCCCTCGGTTTTCGGTCATCTCCAAACTCGCCCTTTTATGTAAGTGTATTTTCGTAAGTGCTTTTGCAAGTGTATTTTTGGGGGTCTGAAATAGACTAACCTACATGACATTATTTCTTAAGGAAGTAAATTCGTTCGGTAATGGCACTTGAGCAGCATTCTGGAAAGAATTTTCGGCAAAAACCGAGGGTCCACTGTACGTGTTTATAGAGGGGCAATGGATATATCGGATCATTATTTAGTTGTAGCTACAGTCAGAGTAAGAGGTATATGGGACATAAGGAAAATGGCAACAGCAAGTAAGTGAGAGGTGAAAGTGTATAAACTAAGGGAGGAGAAAGTTAGGGTGAGATATAAGCAACTTTTGGCAGAAAGGTGGGTAAATGCAAGTATGAATAGTGGGGATGTTGAAGAGGGTTGGGATTGTTTTAAAAATGCAGTGGGGCAGACGTTTGTGGCTATAGGAGGGTGGGTGCAGGAGGAAAGATGAGTGATTGGTGGAATGATGAAGTAAAGGGTGTGATAAGAGAAAAAGGTAGCTTATGAAAGGTTTTTACAAAACAGAAAATAAGAAAAAGATTTGGAGTGAGATAAACAAGTTAAGAAAGCCTAGGGAACAAATGGATTTGTCAGTTAAAAACAGAGTAGGGGAGTTAGTAGATGGGGAGCTGGAGGTATTGGGTAGATGGCGTGAATATTTTGAGGAACTTTTAAATGTTGATGAAGAAAGGGAGGCGGTAATTTCATGCACTGGTCAGGGAGGTATAACATCTTTTAGGAGTGAGGAAGAGCAGGATGTGATTGTGGGGGAGGTGCATGAGGCATTATGTAGAATGAAAGGGGGTAAAGCAGCAGGAACTGATGGGATCATGACATAAATGTTAAAAGCAGGGGGAGATATTGTGTTGGAGTGGTTGGTATTTTTGTTTAATAAATGTATGAAAGAGGGGAAGGTACCTAAGGATTGGCAGAGAGCATGTATAGTTCCTTTATATAAAGGGAAGGGTGACAAAAGAGATTGTAAAAATGATAGGGAAATAAGTTTACCGAGACCTAGGGAATAGCTTGGTAGACAGCAACCGCCCAGGGAGGTACTACTGTCCTGCCAAGTGAGTGTAAAACAAAAGCCTGTAATTGTTTTACATGATGGTAGGATTGCTGGTGTCTTTTTTCTGTCTCATAAACATGCAAGATTTCAGGTATGTCTTGTTACTTCTACTTACACTTAGGTCAGAGGAGACATGATAACGACATACAAAATACTGCGGAGAATCGACAAGGTAGACAGGGACAGGATGTTCCAGAGAGGGAACACAGAAACAAGGGGACACAACTGGAAGCTGAAGACTCAGATGAGTCAAAGGGATTTTAGGAAGCATTTCTTCAGCCACAGAGTAGTCAGGAAGTGGAATAGTCTAGAGAAAGATATAGTGGAGGCAGGAACCATACATAGTTTTAAGACGAGGTATGATAAAGCTCATGGAGCAGGGAGAGCAGAGACCCAGTAGCGGACAGCGAAGAGGCGGGGCCAGGAGCTGAGTCTCGACCCCTGCAACCACAATTAGGTGAGTACAATTAGGTGAGTACATTCATGTACAAGCATATATATACACACCCCTCTGGGTTTTCTTCTATTTTCTTACTAGTTCTTGTTCTTATTTCCTCTTATCTCCATGGGAAAGTGGAACATAATTCTTTCTCCGTAAGCCATGCGTGTCGTAAGAGTCGACTAAAATGCCGGGAGCAAGGGGCTTATGGTGGGAAACAGCCGATTTGTTGAAAGAAGAAGTTTACTGAGTATACCAGGTAAAGTGTACGGTAGGGTTATTATTGAAATAATTAGAGGTAAGACAGAGGGTAGGATCGCAGATCAGCAAGGAGGGTTTAGAGTGGGTAGGAGATGTGTAGATCAAGTGTTTACATTGAAGCAGATATGTGAACAGTATTTAAATAAAGGTAGGGAAGTTTTTATTGCATTTATGGATTTAGAAAAGGCATATGATAAGAGTGGATAGGGGAGCAATGTGGCAAATGTTGCAAGTGTATGGAATAGGTAGTAAGTTACTGAAGGCTGTAAAGAGTTTTTATGAGGATAGTGAGGCTCAGGTTAGGGTGTGTAGGAGAGAGGGAAATTACTTCCCGGTAAAAGTAGGTCTTAGACAGGGATGTGTGATGTCACCATGATTGTTTAATGTATTTATAGATGGGGTTGTAAAAGAAGTAAATGCTAGGGTGTTGGGGAGAGGGATGGGATTAAATTATGGGGAATTAAGTGCAAAATGGAAGTTGACACAGTTACTTTTTGCTGATGATACTGTGCTTATGGGAGATTCTAAAGAAGAGTTGCAAAGGTTAGTGAACGAGTTTGGGAGGGTGTGTAAAGGTAGAAAGTTGAAAGTGAACAAAGATAAGAGTAAGGTGATGAGGGTATCAAACGATTTAGATAAAGAAAAATTGGATATCACATTGGAGAGAGGGAGTATGAAAGAAGTGAATGTTTTCAGATACAGTGGTACCTCGAGTTACGATATTTTTTCGTTCGAGAATGCTGTTCAAGTGCCATTACCAAACGAATTTATCCCCATAAGGAATAATGTAAAATAGACTAGTCCTTTTACACCCCCAAAAATATACCTACAAAAGCATTTATAAAAATAAACTTACATAAAAGGGCGATTTTGGGGACCATCGTAACTCGAGGTACCACTGTATTTGGGAGTTGACTTGTCAGCAGATGGGTTTACGAAGAATGAGTTTAACCATAGAATTGATGAAAGAAAAAAAGTGAGTGGTGCATTGAGGTATCTGTGGAGACAAAACACATTATCCATGGAGGCAAAGAAGGGAATGTATGAAAGTATAGTGGTACCAACACTCTTATATGGGTGTGAAGCTTGGGTTGTAAATGCTGCAGCGAGGAGGAGGCTGGAGGCAGTGGAGATGTCCTGTCTAAGGGCAATGTGTGGTGTAAATATTATGCAGAAAATTCGGAGTGTGGAAATTAGGAGGAGGTGTGGAGTTACTAAAAGTATTAGTCAGAGAGCTGAAGAGGGGTTGTTGAGGTGGTTTGGTCATTTAGAGAGAATGGATCAAAGTAGAATGACTTGGAGAGCATATAAATCTGTAGGGGAAGGAAGGAGGGGTAGGGGTCGTCCTCGAAAATGTTGGAGGGAGGGGGTAAAGAAGGTTTTGTGGGCGAGGGGCTTGGACTTCCAGCAACCATGCATGAGCGTGTTAGATAGGAGTGAATGGAGTCAAATGGTTTTTGGGACCTGACAAGCTGTTGGAGTATAAGCAGGGTAATATTTTGTGAAGGGATTCAGGAAAGCCAGTTAGCCGGACTTGAATCCTGGAAATGAGAAGTACAATGCCTGCACTTTAAAGAAGGGGTGTGGGATTTTGGCTGTGTGGATGGACTTCTAAACTGTCGTATCTGAGCGCCTCTGCAAAGACAGTGATTATGTATGAGTGATGGTGAAAGTGTTGAATGATGATGAAAGTGTTTTTCTTTCTTTTTGGGTCACCCTGCCTCGGTGGTCACCCTGCCTCGATGGAAAACGGCTGTGTTAAAAAAAAAAATAGTGGGGGGGGGGCAACCCAAGGTAAAGGGGTGGGATGGGGTAGAATACCTTAGACAGGGATAGATATTAAGGTGAGCTATGATAGGCTATCACCTTTGACCCTATAAATATAATGACAAAATTAAGACAGTGAAAATCTTCAAAGTCAGTATATTATAATTATTATTATTTTTAAATTTATGGAGAAGGTAGGTTCAATTCCTGGCATCAAGAGCCCTACACCAGCATCAAGGAACCCCTCCCATAAAGGGTTCAAAATCAGTTGATGAGACTGCATTTCTACATGTGGTTAGGGTTGGTGTGTCATGGGATGACGTGTCATGGGTGAGTTTAAGAGTACAATGAAATAACTGCTCAGGTGGCAAAAAAAAAAAAAAAAAAACTGGCCCCTCCCCTCAGGGTATTTTTCTGAAACTTGTGACACCACAAGATATGTTCAACATCATAATAAAACCAATATCTCTCGCTGTGATAACTCAGGCAATTACGTATAAGATAACTTCTATACAGTAAAATCATTATCTCCTGCTGATAATATAGTTTACTTAATTTTTCTAGTACATATAATGATAACATCTCAGATCAGTGCCTTTATTCTTTTTCAATATTTCCCATCTTCCCTATCAATCTCCTATCTTATATTTGACTGATATATGCTTAACACTGGCCAGAAAATTTTCTCATACTAGATTCACATAAAGTGATGTGGGATGAATGTCTAGGTGAAGCAAGACACCTAGAAAGTCATAGAAGGTACCATCTATCCCATGCCTCTCCTACAGTCACCACTATCTCTCACCTCAGCCTGAGCTACATTATATGATTAAACAACATATAATGTATATACTGTATATTGTGAATGTTGTATATTGTTAAATTATGTTCCAGAAATGAGTTCTGATGATTGAGATTCATCGCTGAAACATTGATTGTACATCATTAAATATCTTAATAAGTTTCAAGTCATTCCCACCTGCTATGTATTATTATATTAATACAGTGGACATCCGGCTAACGAACACCCCGGAAATCATACAATTATGTAAGTATAATATTGTAAGTGCTTGTGGAAGTGTATTTTTGGGGTTCTGAAATAGACTAACTTACGTGACATTATTTCTTAAGGAAGTAAATTCGTTCGGTAATGGCACTTGAGCAGGCTTCTGGAATGAATTTTTTTTGTTAGCCGGGGGTCCACTGTACAGTGGTCCCTTGGTTTTCGCCGAAAATTCGTTCAGGAATGCTGCTCAAGTGCCATTACCGAACGAATTTACTTCCTTAAGAAATAATGTCATGTTTACCGGGAGTTTACCTGGAGAGAATTCCAGAGGTCAACGCCCCCGCGGCCCGGTCCGTGACCAGGCCTCATGTTGGACCAGAGCCTGATCAACCAGGCTGTTACTGCTGGCCGCACGCAGTCCAACGTACGAACCACAGCCCGGCTGGTCAGGTACCGACTTTAGGTGCCTGTCCAGTGCCTGCTTGAAGACAGCCAGGGGTTTGTTGGTAATCCCCCTGATGTATGCTGGGAGGCAGTTGAACAATCTTGGGCCCCTGACACTTATTGTGTTGTCCCTCAACGTGCTAGTGGCACCCATGCTCTTCATTGGGGGGATGTTACATCGCCTGCCGAGTCTTTTGCTTTCGTAGGGAGTGATTTTCGTGTGCAAGTTTGGTACTAATCCCTCGAGAATTTTCCATGTGTATATAATAATGTATCTCTCCCGCCTGCGTTCTAGAGAGTACAGGTTTAGGAACTTCAAGCGTTCCCAGTAATTGAGGTGGTTTATCGCAGTTATGCGTGCCGTGAAGGTTCTCTGCACATTTTCAAGGTCAGCAATTTCACCCGCCTTGAAAGGTGCAGTTAGTGTGCAGCAATATTCCAGCCTAGATAGAACAAGCGATCTGTAAAGTGTCAACATGGGCTTGGCATCCCTGGTTTAGAAGGTTCTCATTATCCATCATGTCATTTTTCTAGCAGATGCAATTGCTACGGTGTTATGGTCCTTGAAGGTGAGATCATCTGACATGATCACTCCCAGGTCTTTGATATTAGTTTTTCGCTCTATTGTGTGGTTGGAATTAGTTTTGTACTCCGATGAGATTTTAATTTCTTCACTTTTTCCGTATCTGAGTAATTGAAATTTCTCATCATTGAACTTCATATTGTTTTCTGCAGCCCATTTAAAGATTTGGTTTATGTTTGCTTGGAGTCTTGCAGTGTCTTCAACGTTGGACACTGTCATACAGATTCGGGTGTCATCTGCAAAGGAAGACACAGCACTGTGGCTTATATCCCTGTCTATGTCCAATATGAGGATGAGGAACAGGATGGGAGCAAGTACTGTGCCTTGTGGAACAGAGCTTTTCACAGTAGCTGCCTCAGACTTTACTCTGTTGACTACTACTCTTTGTGTTCTACTTGTTAGGAAATTATAGATCCATCTACCAACTTTTCCTGTTATTCCTTTATCACGCATTTTGTGTGCTATTACACCATGGTCACACTTGTCAAAGGCTTTTGCAACGTCTGTGTATATAACATCTGCATTCTGTTTGTCTTCTAGAGCATCCAGGACCTTGTCGTAGTGGTCCAGTAGTTGGGACAGATAGGAGCGGCCTGCTCTAAACTCATGCTGCCCTGGGTTGTGCAATTGATGGGTAGGTTAGTCTATTTCAGACCCCCAAAAATACACTTGCAACAGCACTTACAAAAATACACTTACATAAATGTTCGAGTTTGGAGATGCACGAAAACTGAGGGACCACTGTATACATGTTTTGTTCATTTCATGTCCATTCATTATTTAATTCATGTCCATTCATTATTGAGTATTATTATTATTATTATTATTATTATTATTATTATATTCATAGTTGTGCCATGAATGGTAGTCAATTAGGATAAGTCCAATTTCTTGGATCAAGAGCCTCTAACTGGCATCAAGGTACCTCCCTCAAGGAGACAAGAATATTGAAGTTTTCTAACACAGAGGCAGTGACAAAAAAAAGAAGAAACACATTCACTATCATTTACTCAATAGCAATCTTGACAGAATACACACACAACCCGCACATAAAAAGAGAGGAGCTTACGACGACGTTTCGGCCCGACTTGGACCATTTACAAAGTCACACTAACACACAGAACAGGAGGAAGGGGTATTTATAGGCAGGCAGACAGGGGAAGGGTACAAGAGAGTGGGGTCTACTCTATTTCTTGCTCCTCCTGTCCTCTTCAGTACTTCGGAGAAACTGGCCGATCTCTTTCTAACAGACTCAAGAAGCACAAAAATAGTGTTAGGCTTGCCGACACTAATAATGCTCTTTTCTGTCATGTCAGAGATCACAGTCATCCTATTGATTGGTCTTCTGCTAAAACTGTCTACCCTACGTCCAACTTTCATAGTCGCCGCCTGGTTGAATCCTCCCTTATACACAACTTTCCCTGTATGAATCTTAGCCCTGGCTTTGTCTCTGTTGATGCTTTCCTCTCTCATAACATTGTTAAATGCTCCAAACTTCAGAACACCCGTGACTTAACCTGATTCCTTCCCCTTTCATCTCTTCCCCCTTCTCCTTTTTTTCTCCTATGGGTTTTCTTTTCTTTCTTTTCTTTTGCCTTGTATTTGTTCTTCTTTGCAGTGCTCCTTTCCTAGAATATGACTGTCTCCACTACTACTACTACAACTTCCACTACTACCTCCATTATTACCCCACTCTCTTGTACCCTCCCCCTGTCTGCCTGCCTATAAATACCCCTTCCTCCTGTTCTGTGTGTTAGTGTGACTTTGTAAATGGTCCAAGTCGGGCCGAAACGTCGTCATAAGCCCCTCTCTTTTTATATGTGCGGGTTGTGTGTGTATTGTTCCAGTCACGGTATTGTGCCTTTTTTGTTAATCTTGACAGAAGTGTGAGGTCATCACATTTCAAATAACCTTCTGAACTGCAACATCTCCACATCTCCTTCAGAGTGCAGGCACTGTACTTCCCACCTCCAGAACTCAAGTTTGGCTAACTGGTTTTCTTAAATCCCTTCATAAATGTTACCTTGCTCATACACATAGAGCCATAAAAACCAATTGTATCCACTCATTCCAATCTAATACACTCATACAAGCCTGTTGGATGTCAACCCCTAGAATTCAAAAGCTCCTTCACCCCTTTTATCCATCCCTTCTTAGGACAACTCCTACTCTTCCTTCCCTCCACCACAGATTTACATACCCTCTTAGTCATCCTTTTCTGCTCCTCCCTCTATAAATGTCCAAATCACCTCAACAACCCTTCTTCAGCCCTCTGAATAATACTTTTGGTAACCCCACTCCTTTTAATCTCAATACTCTGAATTCTCTGCATAATCTTCACCCCACACTACTTCCAGCCTCCTCCTCACTGTAATGTTTAAAACCCATGCTGCACTCCCACATAAGTGTTAGTACTTACCACTATACTCTGACATGTTTCCCTATTTGCCTCCATGGATAAGGTTCCTTTTCTTCATAGATGCTGCAATATGTCACCAATCTTTCTTCCCTTGTCATTTCTATGTTTCACCTCATCTTTTACAGACCTATCTGCAAGCAAGTTCACCCCCAAATATCTAACACATTTATTTCCTCTGTACTCCCTCTCTCTAATATGATATCCAATTATTCATTATCTTGCTCTTTCCTATGTTCACTTTTAATATCTTTCTTGTACAAACCTTCTCAAATTCCTCCACCAACTTTTGCAACTTCTCTTCAGATCCTCCCAAAAGAACTGGGTCATTGGCTAAAAGCAACTGTGACAACTCCCACTTTGCATAAAATTCATTATCTTTTAATCTCACACTTCTCCCCAACACCATAGCACTCACCGTTTTTACAATCCTGTCTATAATTAAAACAGCAATGGTGACATAATACATCCCTGTCTAAGGTCTACTTTCAATAGAAAAAATCCTCCTCTCTCTCCAATATACCTGTACACCTTGTTTTTGTTTTTTTGTTTTTTCAACAAGTCTGCCGTCTCCCACCGAGGAAGGGTGACCCAAAAAGAAAGAAAATCCCAAAAAAGAAAATACTTTCATCATCATTCAACACTTTCACCTCACTCATACATAATCACTGTCTTTGCAGAGGCACTCAGATACTAATTCTTCCATTCATTTGTAGAATTTCCCATATTGCTCCCATATTCACTTTATCATACGTCTTACATGCTTCATTATAAACAATTAGGCTACACATTCTTCAGCATTCTATGGAGAGGGAGCACGGACACAGGGGTTATCCCACACACAGTAAAAACAATAGACATAGCCCCATTCCACAAACGTAGCAGTAAAGCAATTCCAAAGAACTACAGACAGATAGCACTAACATCCCATATCATAAAAATCTTTGAGAGGGTTCTAAGAAGCAAGATCACCAACCACCTAAATACCCATCAATTACACAACCCAGGGCAACACAGGTTTAGAGCAGGTCGCTCCTGCCTGTCCCAGCTATTGGACCACTATGACAAGGTCCTGGATGCTGTAGAGGATAAACAAAATACAGATGTAGTATAGTACACAGACTTTGCAAAAGCTTTCGACAAGTGTGACCATGGTGTAATAGCACACAAAATGTGTGATAAAGGAATAACAAGAAAAGTTGGTAGATGGATCTATAACTTCCTGACAAATAGAACACAAAGAGTAATAGTAAACAGAGTAAAGTCCCAGGCAGCCACGGTGAAAAGCTGTTCCACAAGGCACAGTACTCGCTCCCATTCTATTCCTTATCCTCATTTCTGACATAGACAGAGATGCAAGCCATAGCTCTGTCTTCCTTTGCGGATGACACCCGGACTGCCATGGCAGTGACCTCCATTGAAGACATTGCAAAACTCCAAGTGGACATCAACCAAATCTTCAAATGGGCCACTCAAAACAATATGAAGTTCAATGAGAAGAAATTTCAACTACTCAGATGTGCCAAACTTGAGGAAATTAAAACTGTATCAGGGTATACGACAAATTCTAATCATACTATAGAGCGAAAAAGTAATGTGAAGGACCTGGGAGTGATAATGTCAGAGGATCTTGCCTTCAAAGACCACAACAATGTATCTACCACATCTGCTACGAAAATTATAGGATGGATAATAAGAACCTTCAAAACTAGGGACGCCAAGCCCATGATGGTACTCTTCAAATCGTTTGTTCTCTCTAGGCTGGAATACTGCTGTACACTAACGGCCCTCTTCAAGGCTGGTAACATTGCAGACCTGGAGTGCACAAAGAGCTTTCACGGCACACATAAGTACGATAAGGCACCTAAATTACTGGGAACGGTTGAAGGTCCTTGATCTGTATTTCCCGGAATGCAGGCGAGAGAGATACAGTGGACCCCCGAGTTTCAGCCTCATCATGTTTCATGAATTTCGACTTTCAGCGCCTTTTTTCAGCAAAAAATAGACTCAAGGTTCATGATTTTTTTCGCGATTAGCGGTGGTACAGTATGCGTCCGGCCCTTCTCCCAGTGTCAGGCCATAAACAAAGCCAACATGCCTGTGTGGCATTGTTTATGGGCGAGTGACCATCACCTCAAGCGTTCATAAGATACATATTCCATTCATTTTTGTGCTTGCAACTGCTAAATAAGCCACCATGGGCCCAAAGAAAGCTCCTAGTGCCAGCCCTTTGGTAAAGAAGGTGAAGGTGAGAAACACGATCAAAATGAAGAAGGAAATAATTACAAAATATGAAAGTGGAGTGCATGTGGCTGAGTTGGCCAGGCTGTATGGGAAGCACCATTCGACCATCACTTCGATCGTGGCGAAAAGAAAGGAAATCAAGGAAGCTGTTGTTGCAAAAGAGGTAGATATGCTCACAAAAGAGAGATCGAAAATACTCGAACAAGTGGAGAAGTTATTGATGGTGTGGATTAACCAAAAACAGTTAGCAGGAGATACTGTTATGCAATCAATAATTTCTGAAAAGGCAAGGCAGTTGCACGACGATCTCGTAAAGAAAATGCCTGTAACAAGTGGTGATATATGCGAATTTAAGGCCAGCAAAGGCTGGTTTGAGAGATTTAAGAAGTGTAGTGGCATATACAGTGTGGTAAGGCATGGTGAGGCTGCTAGTTCAGACAAACATGTAGCTGAAAAATTTGTGACTGAATTCAAAAGCTATGTAGAGGTTGAAGAATTCCTTCCCCAACAAGAGTTCAATTGTGACGAAACAGGCCTCTTTTGGAAGAAAATGCAAAAGAGGAAAAGGCACTGTCAGGACACAAGCCTATGAAAGACAGGCTAACTCACATGTTGTGTAGTAATGCTAGTGGGGATTTCAAAGTGAAGCCTTTACTGGTGTATCACTCAGAAAGTCCCAGAGTGTTTAAGAAAAACAGTGTCACCAAGAGTAAATTGAGTGTGATGTAGAAGGCTAACAGTAGGGCATGGGTCATGAGGGAAATTTTCCTTGATTGGTTCAATGCAGTGTTTGCCCCGAGTGTGAAGCAATACCTCCTGGACAAAAAATTGCCACTCAAGTGCCTCCTGCTAATGAACAATTCTCCTGCTCATTTTCCAGACTTGGAAGACCAATTGTTTGAGGAGTGTAAGTTCATCAAAGTGAAGTTCTTGTCCCCTAATACCACTCCTCTCATCCAGCCCATGGACCAGCAGGTCATTTCAAACTTCAAAAAACTGTACACCAAAGTAATGTTTCAAAGGTGCTTTGACATACACCTTATACAGTGGACCCCCGGTTTTCGTGATACTCCAAACTCGAACAATTATGTAAGTGTATTTTTGTAAGTGCTTTTGTAAGTGTATTTTTGGGGGTCTAAAAGGACTAATCTAATTTACATTATTCCTTATGGGAATAAATTCGTTTGGTAACGGCACTTAAACAGCATTCTGGAACGAAAAGATCAAAACCGGGGGTCCACTGTATATAAGGCTTGGCAGGAAGTGACTTGCAGGACTTTGAACTCTGCTTGGAGAAACTTGTGGCCAGATAGTGTCCTCGACAAAGATTTTGAAGGGTTTGGGGCTGACCCTGAGGAGCCTATGCCTGTTGTGGAAAAAATTGTGGCATTGGGGAATTCCATGGGGTTGGATGTGAGTTTCAAGGATGTGGAAGAGTTGGTGGAGGACCACAATGAAGAGCTAACCACTGAAGAGCTGGAAGAGCTTCATCTGGAACAGCAACAGACCACAGCTCAGGAAATTAGTTCATAGGAGGAAGAGAGATGAAAGAAGGTGCCTTCTTCACAGATTAAGGACATTTGTGGAAAGTGGAATAATGTGCAATCATTTATGGAGGAACATTACCCTAACAAAGTTGTTGCAAGCCGTGTGTGTGACATGTTCAATAACAATCTTGTGTGCCATTTTAGGGAAATTTTAAAGAGTCGCCAGAAACAAAGCTCTCTGGAAAAAATCTTTGAGCGACAGGGGTCCAGTGACTCTCAAGCTGGTCCTAGTGGGATTAAAAAACAAAGAAAGGAAGTAACCCCAGAAAAGGACTTGGTACCTGAAGTCATTATGGAAGGGGATTCCCCTTCCAAACAATAGCAACTCTTCCATCCTCTTCCCTCCTCCAATCTTCCAGATATCACCAGGAGTCTTCAATAAAGGTAAGTGTGATATTCTTGTTTACATTTGATTTGTCATTCCTTTATGTACCTATGGAAATCTATATTTCATTTAAAAAAAATTATTTTTGGTTAATACTTTTGGTCTGGAACGGATTAATTGGATTTCCATTATTTCTTATGGGGAAAATGGTTTCGCCATTCATGAATTTCGCCTTTCAGCGGACTCTCTGGAACGAATTAATCATGAAACTCGAGGGTCCACTGTACATGATAATATACACTTGGAAGGTCCTGGAGAGATTGGTATCAAACCTACACACGAAAAACACTCCCTATGAAAGCAAAAGACTCGGCAGGAGATGCAACCTTACCCCGATGAAAAGCAGGTGGCGCCACGAGTACATTGAGAGACAACACAATAAGTGTCCAGGGCCCAAGACTGTTCAACTGCCTCCCAGCATACATAAGGGGGATTACCGATAAACCCCTGGCTGTCTTCAAGAAGGCACTGGACAGGTACCTAAAGTCAGTACCTGACGAACCAGGCTGTGGTTTGTACGTCAGTTTGCGTGCAGCCAGCAGTAACAGCCTGGTTGATCAGACCCTGATCCACCATGAGGCTTGTCTCAGACCGGGCCACGGGGGTGTTGACCCCCGAAACCCTCTCCAGGTAAACTCCAGGTAATCCCCTACCATGGTGAAGTGTTAAACCCATAGGAGTCACACACTGCCTGTAGAATGAATGGTAACAAGGATTGATCCAAGGAAGAGAAGGATAGCCCTAATTCTTTTTATCATGAGCTCCTTACCAGCATCAGGCATCCTCCTTGAAAGATGCTTATGTAATATAATTCTGCATTATGATGTCATCTTTAAATGAGTATTACCTGAATATTATTAAAAAGAATGATAACAAAACCTCTGTTATCAATTAGAGTTTGTTGAACATCACTGTGCTTACAGCTGTATGTTGATATTCAGTTTGTTGAATGTTGTGCTAACAGCTGTATGTTGATACTCAGTTTGTTGAACATTGTGCTCACAGATGTATGTTGATACTTTGTTGAAAGTTGTGCTAACAGCTGTATGTTGATACTCAGTTTGTTGAACATTGTGCTCACAGCTGTATGTTGATACTTTGTTCAATGTTGTGCTCACAGCTGTATGTTAATACTTAACTTATTGAACTTTACTGTGCTCAAGCTATATGTCAATACTCAATCATGTAGAATAGCTAAGAGGTAGTCTCAGTGTATACTGTCTGTCTTAACAATATATACCTATCCTTCTTATAAATAATCTGACTGAATCCCATTCCACAGGTGCTGTATGAAATAATGGTAATAATCGAATCACCCTCGGTCACCCACTCTCAGTAATCTACTGAAAGCCAAAATGGCTATCACCAAGTCCCATTCCAGTGAACAAAACAACAGTCTAAAGGGAAGATGACTGAGCTCACCTTCAAAACAAGGGAATGGACTTTCCACTCTTGAGTACCAGCTTGAACTTGATGAGGCATCAAATTGAGAAGGAACTCATGAATGTAGAGTCAGGAAGCTTGGCCTCAGATAGAAAAGGAACAGAATCGTAGTCCACAGAAACGGTCTCTTCTACCTCAAAAAGACTTACTTGAGTCTGTGATGAACTAACTGTTTCAGGCATCAGTTTCATAAGCCCAAGCCTCACTTTCTTCTTCATAATAGTAAGAAGGATGTGAAAAAGAATGTACGACGGTGCAGAAGACCTCGTTATCAGGACACTAAACTTTCCCCTGATGATGGTGGCCAAGCTGCATACAATGCCACAGATACTATGATGATATTTGCCAGGCTGACACTATTACTGCAATTTTTAATTTAAAAAATGCAGCAAAGTAGTCTGGGTGTATAAATGGCTGTAAAATAATACACACTAGTTAACAATAACAAATTATATTCCTTTATTATACTATATAGGTAATTATCACATACATTATCATTATACACCTCTAATGAGGCTTCTGATTGAAAGCTCAACATAACAATAAGATATAACTTGTATGTGGATATAATTCATGGCTACCAAGCCTACATATTGTACTGCATGCTACAACCAAGTTTGTCAACCAGGAGGCCTAGTCTGGAACCAGCCTGTTAGAAGATAACCCCCCACAATTAACTACAGGTAGACTACAGGTAAGGAGACATTACATACTAACAATATCCCTTTACCCTTATAATTAAATTATATAATGTGATTCAGTTACATGCTTTTGAAAAAGCCCCAAGCTAAGGAAGGTAAGAGGCTCACCCACGAGATCTGTTCACTTCTACCTACTAAGAAGGGAGGAGTAACTACTCACACTCTTGCTGAGTTATACAGTACTAAAGAATACACTGAAAAGAGTGGATACCTCATAAATGCACTACTTATGTATACACACTCAATAAGTCAGAAAGAAAAGCTTATGAAGGCTTGTCATATATCTACTGTAATATTACAAAAACAAAGCATGATTTCAATTTCCATGATGAAAGGAAGATGTTCTGAAGTGACAGTAGGAGGGAAGGAGACATGAGAGAATGACCTTCGACAGTAAGATAGAGAGAGGTTTAAGTGACCTCTAACAGTAAGAGGGAGATGTGCAAAAGTGACTTTTGACAGTAGGATTGAGGAGGGAGAGAGGAAGACACACATACGTGACCTTTGATACGAGGAGGGAGAGTGGGGAAGACCCCTTACAAGCCTCACACTCTTCCTTCCCTCTCACTACAAGTAGCACATTGCCACTCAACAACTAACACATCCCTACATTCATATACATATGCACATCTATAGGAGAAACTCAACTCTCAATTAAAATGATAACATAACTGAACATTTACTGAAAATTTCTAATAAACAAATGTAAGAATTCAATGGAGTGCTCAGACCTTTAATCAAAGATCTGGCAGTGCTGCTGAGATTACCACGTTTGTCCAATTCTCTGTAGTGTAGTGAAAGAGAGACAGATTTGGTAACCTGAGAACCAAAAGAGGCCTGACCTCTATTTAATAACAGAATATAAACATATGTATTATCAAGGCACCTTGTTCACAATCACAGTAGACATGGTATGTTATTAGGCCTGACTGAGAATGGTGACCAAGCTAAGGTCGCAACCCAATACCTTTCCCTAGGTCCCTGGGAATTCAACTATTATGCAATGTGCTGCATTTAAAATACTGTAAAAATATGTTATAAATAATGCTCCATAGTTCTGGTTTCAGTACAATCCCGGAACTATGGAGCATTATTTATAACATATTTAACAATAATTTAAATGCAGTACACTGCATAATATCAACCTAGATACCAAATGAATAAAAATAAGCCACACAGGTAATGCACAGGTAATCCCAGCATAACAAGTAATACAACATTTATTATGTAGTTTTAATATTAATAACAAAACTATACATTTTTTATTAACACATCGGCCGTTTCCCACCAAGGCAGGGTGGCCCAAAAAAAGAAAAACTTTCATCATCATTCACTCCATCACTGTCTTGCCAGAGGTGTGCTTACACTACAGTTACAAAACTGCAACATTAACACCCCTCCTTCAGAGTGCAGACACTGTACTTCCCATCTCCAGGACTCAAGTCCAGCCTGCCGGTTTCCCTGAATCCCTTCATGAATGTTACCTTGCTCACACTCCAACAGCACGTAATGTCCTAAAAACCATTTGTCTCCATTAACTCCTATCAAATACGCTCCCGCATGCTTGCTGGAAGTCCAAGCCCCTCGCCCACAAAACCTCCTTTACCCCCTCCCTCCAACCTTTCCTAGGCTGACCCCCACCCCGTCTTCCCTCCACTACAGATTTATACACTCTCGAAGTCATTCTATTTTGTTCTATCCTCTCTACACACGTCCAAACCACCTCAACAACCCCTCCTCAGCCCTCTGGATAATAGTTTTGGTAATCCCGCACCTTCTCCTAATTTCCAAACTACGAATTTTCTGCATTACGTATATTCACACCACACATTGCCCTCAGACATGACATCTCCACTGCCTCCAGCCTTCTCCTTGTTGCAACATTCACCACCCATGCTTCACACCCATATAAGAGTGTTGGTATAACTATACTCTCATACATTCCCCTCTTTACTTCCACGGACAAAGTTCTTTGTCTCCACTGACTCCTAAGTGCACCACTCACCCTTTTCCCCCACATATTAAATAATATTAATATTATGTATATAATAGCCTAGTATCTGCTTTATTTTTATATCTGTTACCTCTATATTAGGTATAGATTAGCGTATTTTACCACACTTTATTACTATTGTTTAAGTTTATTCTGATATAACATACACCCCCATTAAGTCTGTAATATCAAGGGTTTACTATATGTATTGTTACTCTGAATAATGTGAGACATTCAAGTTATTTTATGTTCCCTTGTGTTAACAAGTAACATTCAGGATACTTGTTAGCACAAGGGACATACAATAACAAGTAACATTCAGGTTACTTGTTAACACAAGGGACATACAATAACTTGAATGTCTCACATTATTCAGAGTAACAATGCATATAGTAAACCCTTGATATTACAGACTTAATAGGGGTGTATGTTATATCAGAATAAACTTAAACAATACTAATAAATTGTGGTAAAATACTCTAATCTATACCTAATATAGAGGTAACAGATATACAAATAAAGCAGATACTACTAGGCTATTATATACATTATAGCTTACATTTATTTGGAAGAGATTGGTCAAGAGCTCTAGACCTAAAATTTTATGTGTAATATGGGCTTCACAGGAAGAAAACTGATTTACACTAAAATATGCAGTATATTGGGTAAACATATGCAGAATATTGGGTGGAGATACAATGGAATCAAAATTTATACTAATTCTGATGAGCGATAAAGGACACAGGTGCAAACTATTATTCTGCCAATGCCCTGCTCTATGTAGAGCTTTATCAAGTTAGTAACAATGTTCAGCTCTATGTAGACTTTTATCACTGACTTGATAAAGCTCTACATAAGAGCAAAATGTCACAATAAAAGTGTACTCTGTACCTGTGTCCTTTCTTCACTATTGTCGGTAGTACAAGTCTGTATCTATTTCTACTGAGGTCAGTAATACAGTAAATCCTTGATTTAATGGATCCTGCCTTACTGGATTTCAGATTTAACAAACAAAATCTGTGATTGGACAACATTCGGAAACTTGCTATTCTTACAGACTACTGGGTAAATTCATTTTGGATTGAATGTGCAAAGTCCCTTAAATCAGAATTGTCCAATATTTTTACAGACAATTAAAGTCTGTTAAATAAAGACTTATCTGTAACTGTTTTGGTCTGCTGGTAAATTAATATTTGGATTCAACAGAATACTAAGTCCAATAAATCCAAAAATGTCCATTATTGTAATAACTCTGGACTTAAACAACAGAGAGCTTTAACATCTCCCCCTCTCCATTAGTTCAGTGAATCGAGAACAATGAATTAAGAACACTTTGTCCAATTGGCTTCAAATTTTCAACACTAATTTAATGTGCAGGGAGAAGGCTTCATGTAGCTATTAAAATGTGCAGGTACCCCTACAATCAAAGTTACATGGCATAACTTGGCCAGCTTTGTAAAAAAGGACAAGGCTGTGAAAAACATTGATCTCACTTAGACTTGTCACTTAATTGGGAACTTTACAGTGGAAATGTCTTTTGGTACAGAATGAGTTTCAATTTGATTCACTTAAATACAAATAAAGTTACGGGATACTTTATTCTTGAACTCCCCTCAAGGGAGGTTCTTTGATGCTGGTGAGGGGCTCTTGATCTAGGGAATTGGACCTATGCTCCAATTCCCAGAATTAAGCCTGAATACCTTCCATCCCCCCTTCCCACAGGCGCTGTATAATCCTACGGGTTTAGCGCTTCCCCATGATTATAATAATAATAAAAATATTCTTGAACTATATAGTCCCTTAAAAAATAAAAATAGTACAGGCTTTCCATCTCTTAATGCAAATGAACTTCATGTGATAAACACTACTGTATGTGACTAGTGAGGCTTTGAAACATACTGAACAAAGTTATTAAATGGAATTAAATGTTAATAGCCTGAATGAGCTTAGTACAACTGCCCTGGGCCTGGAACACATAAGGCAAGAAAGATCTGTATGTATGTATTATTATTACATTCATGGGGATTGGCTAAATTCTTACAGATCATATAAAATCTGGGGAATGGAACTCAATCAGGTTTGATCAAAGATGACGGCTTAAAAACTGGGCCTAAGGAAAGGTAAGGTAGTTCTAATTCCTTGGATATAGAGCGCTTCACCATCGTGAAAGTAATTCTCTTGTTGGCAAAGTACAGATAATAAAAAAAAGAGTAATCGATACACTGATGTTTAGCTGGTGAAGAAGAGAAAGAAATAAGTTTTATTCATCTGTGTCTATCATCATGGAAGCTGTAAAATGTGCATGAAGAAAATAGTCAATATCATCTTGAATATTTGAGTTGTGAAGAGGATTTGAGGATATTTTAAAGTTCTTTAGTTAGTAAACCTCAATACAATGGACCTAAATATAATGGACCTTGACATAATGCACCTTGATAAAATGGGCTTTTCAAATAATGGGCAAAATCCCTTAAGTAAACTGTACTTTTAACTCATTTATTTTCAATGTTTGTTGCAATACAATGTAAATTATACAGCAACATTAATCTGATTTAATGAAAATGTGAACAGTTATTTCCCTTTAGTCTGTTATATGGAAGGTTTACTATCCATACATACCATTACAACCATGAAGATAGACATTCCTTAATACCATCTTCAAAGTTGGTGTGATGAGATATTCCTAAATCTGTGAGTCGTGATACATCCATCTCAGGGTCATAGGGTCTGAGTGACCCAGCAGAGTAACTGGGTGTAATATGTTCATGTGGTAAAGACAAGATTCGAGACATTGTCAGGGTCATTTCATATTTTGTAAGTTTTTCTTTTCCACTCCACTGAAAAATCCCATCAAGAGTTTTACCCTGTAAAAAAAAAAATCATTAATTAAGAGAGGTTATTTACAAATAAAAATTAATACAACACTATTACAGTAGTCTCCCCCACCCATCCCCGTATCCATGGGTGATATGTTCCAAAACCTACCATAGATGCCCGAAACCACAGATAGTAGCGAACCCTATATATGTCATTTTTTGTTTACATACATACGTACCTACAATAAAGTTTAATTGATAAATTACACACAATAAGACACTACCAACATTAAATAATAATAAAATGCATTGTACATTATTCATTCATTCTCATTCTCACTCATTCTCTCTCTCTCATAAACAGGATTCAAACATTTTGCTTAGCCCTCAGGGAACAATGAAGCAGTTAAAAATATCTTGTACACTTTCTTTCATTCCCATCCAGGGCAGAAACATTGGGCGTGTTTCTTTACACCTGTTGTCTATGTTCCCCATCAGTAAAATGGGTACCTGGGTGTTAGTCGACTGGTGTGAGTCGCATCCTAGGACACTGACCTAATCTGCCCGAAATGCTCAGCATAACAAGGGACTTTCTATATAGTAGTATGTCACTGATGTCAGCTAGGCCTGTATACCATGTACATGTACTTGTAGTAAATAAAGATATTATTTCTTTCAACACGTCGGCCGTTTCCCACCGAGGCAAGGTGGCCCAAAAGGAAAAATGAAAGTTTCTCCTTTTACATTTAGTACTGTAATATATTCAGGAGAAGGGGTTACTAGCCTCTTGCTCCCAGCATTTTAGCCGCCTCTTACGACACGCATGGCTTATGGAGGAAGAATTCTGTTCCACTTCCCCATGTTCCACTTCCCCACAGTTTAAATACATTTGAAACTTATGAATCATTTATTCTGGAATTTTCGAGCACAGCACTTGCAAGCTGATAGGTTAAAAAAAAGTAAGTTAAGCTTACAGAAAAATATTTCAACAGTCTGGCAACATTTTGGTGTAAGTCTCATCTTCGTATGATGTTTTGACAATGAATTATAGTCACTACAACATTTCTTGTGATGATGCCCCAGTTAATATATCCCTGCACATGAAGTGAATTTTTGGCATTTTTTCTAATTTTTTATTATTCCTTTGTATTTTGTCTCCTAATACAGTGGACTCTCAGTTTTCGTCGATAATTCTTTCCAGAATGCTGTTCGAGTACCGTTACCGAAAGAATTTGTTCCCATAAGGACGAATGTAAATTTGATTAGTCGTTTCAGACCCCCAAAAATACACTTACAAAAGTACTTAAAAAAATACACTTACATAATTGTTCGAGTTGGGAGCTGTACAAAAACTGAGGGTCCATTGTATATTAAAATAACCATTTGGTATCGTTAAAAAATGGGAGGAGCTATGGCAAACCAAGGCGAAGCCAGGAGTGACAATGAAGATGCCATGGTGGGAGGAAGCATGTCATTCATGGTGCTAAAAAGGATTTTCACAACAAGCATTCAACAACGAATGTTATACAAACAGGTGAAATTTTTTTCATTTTTTGGAATTTGTGGGAGGGTAAAGGGCAGATATTTTACTAAATGTCAAAAACTAACAAACATTATTTTTGAGGGGGATGAAAATAAGGTATATTACAGTATTTACAACCATGATAAAATTAGTAAGGAGTGTCCAAATGACTTTTGGCAATGCCAGTTTGTGCCCATTTGCTGCCAAATCCAATTTTCAGTACTTCATATATTATTTTATTCATTTGTTTGTTGACCGATCTTAATGAAACTTTATATGATTATGTTTTATGCACTCTTATTCAAACAGTAAAAAATTAATGAAATCGGACGATATATAAAAAAAATAAACCTTAAATTGTAATTTCCTTAATATTTTCGGGCCAAGGTAAACAGCAGATAACTGAAACCGCGGAAACCGAATCCACGGATACAGGGGCTCTGTATATGCTAACCCTAGCAGTCTCTTGACAGATGTGACAGATGTATTCCAGGCCCAAGGCAGCTGTAGTAATCTCATTCAGGTCATCTACACTTAATTGTTTAAGGTTTAAAAATCAGAGGTGTTCATATAGCTAAGCAATAAAACAAAACAGAACTCTGAAGAATGGGTAAGGATGTTGCTGTTCAGAGGGGCCATTTGAAAAGTGAAGTTTGGGCAAATGGAAAATGGCTGCAGGGTAAACCAGTTAGCCAGACTTTAGTCCTGGAGGCAAGAGGTACAGTCCCTTTACTCTAAAGGAGGGGTGAGGATGCTGTAGTTCAGAGGGACATCTAAAATGTGATGCCAGGATGCTTCTGGAGAGACATTAGACAGCAAATGATGAATGACAGTGAATGTATTTTCTCTTTTTGTTTTTGTATCACCCTACCTTAGTGGGAGACAGCTGGTGTGTTAAAAATATGTTCATGCATTTCTGGAAAAACAGATAGAAAATGATTGATGGTGAATGTGTTTCCTTCTATGACATGTGTTGAATGTAAAGGCTGTTTTATTAGACATATCTAGCAATATTTTGGTTGTGGTCACTTTCACAGCATGGATTTTGTAAGGAAAGCAAGTACAGTGGTACCCAGAGTTTCAGCCACCTCCCAACTCGAACAATTATGTAAGTGTATTATTGAAAGTGCTTTTGTAGGTGTGTTTTTGGGGGTCTGAAATGGACTAATCTAATTTACATTATTCCATATGGGAACAAATTTGTTCAGTAACGGTACTTGAACAGCCTCCTGGATCGAATTATGGCCGAAACTCAGGGTTCCACTGTAATAAAATAAACAAAATTCTATTTACCTTCTTGATGAGAGAAATCAAGTCATACAGTATGTGTGCTATATCATTTACATGGGCTGGGCATCGCTTATCATGGTGAGAGACAGTTGTAGGCTCTCTGCTTTTCAGAGCACTGAGCAGACAAGTGACGGCACTTTCATCCAGTCTCTCAACAGGTCCATAAAGAACAGGAACTCGCAATATACAGGCGCCTGAAATAATTTAATATCAATTAATAATGCAGCATGCTCATGAAAAAATATCAACATACTGTGCAAATCTTTTATGATATTCATATGAGAGATATCCTTGATTTTTCATGACATTTACTGATATAAGGCAGCGCTGTATGACCCTGGTGATTTAGCGCTTAGTTTTGATAATAGTAATAATAATAATAATAATACGTACTGACATAATTCATCAAAAGTCCCTTTGTCATACTGACAGATATATACTCCTTTCCCCGTTATATCAGTCATAATCTATTCATGTAAATGAATGTGTATACAATGTATTTTTTTACATTTTAACATCTTATAAAGTAATACAGAAGAGTCACATAACACACATTCTCACAGAATGTTTTCAGTAAAAAAATTAAATAAATAAAACAAAAACATAAATAAAACATAAACATGGGTGAGTATGTTTGATAGGAGTTAATGGAGACAAACGGTTTTTGGGACCTGACGAGTTGTTGGAGTGTGAGCAGGGTAATATTTTGTGAAGGGATTCAGGAAAACTGGTTAGCCAGACTTGAGTCCTGGAAATGGGAATTACAATGCCTGCACTTTAACCCTTTCAGGGTCCAAGGGGGGTCTCCGAAACTCGTTCTCAGGGTCCAAGAATTTAAAAAAAAAAAAATTATTTTTCTTATGAAATGATAGAGAACCTTTTTCCGATCATAACGCCACAAAAATTATGAAATTTGATCGAAAACTAACGGAATTATGCTTTCGCGAAGTTAGCGGCAGCCATGACACTTACGCATCGGCGATTTCGCCCACTTTGAGCCCTATTTTCGGCAAATTCCCAATGTTTCAGACAACTAAAATTAGAGCTATTTCGCTAGAACTCCATTTCTTCTATCGATTGAATACAAGAAACCGCCTATTTACCTATTACAACTACCCAAAATAGTGGTCAGAAAATGGCAATTTGGCCAATTTCACACAAATTTCAAACGATGCCAATTTCAAAATAGGGTCCAGAATAAACAAGGCAGACATTCCTGGCACTAAAATAACGTCTTCTCTGTTCATTAGTCACGTTTCCAGGCCCTCTTACATTACTTTTGCTTTTCATTTTGAATTTTTATTCTCGCAAACAAATAGAAGATTTACTGTTATGTATACAACTGCATCATTGTAAAAATGGTATAAATAATATTATAGCATATGTGCATGAATATTAGACTCGCCAGTTGATGTGTATTGGATGCATGGTGTGATTTGTTTTCTCTTGAACATCGTCAAAAATCGAACATTTTCACTACTTTGAGATCAATTTCAAGGTACTTGTCGTTGTCAAACCAATCAAAATCATCTCTATTTCTGTAATATATCTTCCCGTCTATCAAATGAGACCAAGAAAACGAGAATACATCAATAAATACCATACGAAAATAGACTGCAAAGTCGCTGTTTTTAACCAAAAACACGGTCAGAGTTTTATTTTCCTCATTATGCACTGTGTGGTGCAGGAATTTTTATACTGCGACACTGACCGCACAGACCCATTCTATCACATCTAGGCCTAACAGCCTGTTTCTGCTTGATTTGAGGGCGCTAGAATTTAGGGCGTACTGTACGTCAATACCCCAGGCTAAGCGTACTAGTACGTCAATACCTGAAGGGTTAAAGGAGGGTTTGGGATATTGGCAGTTTGGAGGGACTTCTAAACTGCCGTATCTGAGCACCTCTGCAAAGACAGTGATTATTTATGAGTGATGGTGAAAGTGTTGAATGATGAAAGTTTTTTCTTTCTTTTTGGGTTTTTCTTTCTTTTTGGGTCACCCTGCCTCGGTGGGAAACGGCTGAAGTGTTAAAAAAAAAATTATTTTGAGGATGAAGCAAAATAGGATGACTTGGAAGGTGTATAAATCTGTAGTGGAAGGAAGGCAGAGTAGGGGATGCCATAGGAAAGGTTGGAGGGAAGGGGTAAAGGTTTTGTGTGCAAGGAGTTTTGACATCCAGCAGGCATGTTAAGATAGGAGTGGAGGCATATAATTTTTGGGACTTGAGCTTGGGACTTCATGCCGAATCCCATTAAAACAGGTAATGGGGTATTTTTCCTCTGGCAGCATTTAGCATATGAATGACGCCATTGTCTTTAGGAAAGAAGACTCACCCTCAACCTTTGATGTAAACAAACATCAATGCTACCATTTGCAGTGTGTACACTTCCAATTACTAATTCTTAGCCCTATTTTTCCCCCAAGTTCTTCAGTCCACATAACACATTTTCACGTAAAACGCTGATTTTCAGGAACACAACCAGCGTGTTATGTGGAACTCTACTGCTTAGGTTTTATGAGTGTCCTGATAATACACAAATAACCTATACAGTGGACCCTCGGTTTTCATTCACCTCCAAACTCGAACAATTATGTTAGTGTATTTTCGTAAAGTGCTTTTGTAAGTGTATTTTTGGGGGTCTGAAATGACTAATCTAATTTACATTTGTCCTTATGGGAACAAATTTGTTCGGTAACGGCACTCAAACAGCATTCTAGAAAGAATTTTCAACGAAAACCGAGGGTCCACTGTATATAGGAGACTACCCCTTGTGAGCTCTTAGCTCTCCTGCAGTGCTTCTTTTCTTGTCCTTAGACTTACCCCACTTCTATTACTACCACTCCTTTACTACTATTACAGCTTCTACCTTCTACCTTTTCTGCTACTATTAATACTAATACTACTACTATTGCCCCCCTTCACTCTCTTTTCTATCTCTTGAGGCAAACTACTTCCCCCCACCTTTCTACTATCACTACTACTTCTACTATCAGCACTACCACTACTTATTCCTCCACTCTTTTTCCCATCCCTGTTCTCCTCGTTTATATATACTACTGGCTCACTCACTCCCTTCTGTCAGTGTGACTTGTGAATGGTCCAATACAGACTGAAATATCATCATAAGCTGTTTTCTCTCCTATGTGTGGGTTATATGTGTACTGTTCCAGTCATGTTATGCCTTTTTGTTTTTTCTGAATAAAACTTATAACGTTTCAGTCCGACTTGAACCATTAACTAGTCACACCAAAGCACAAAGGGGAGGGAGCCAGTATATACATATATGAGAAGGGATGGGACCAGTGGAATGAGATGATGTAGTAGAAAAATGGTAGAAGCAGTGGAAGTAGAGGTAGTGGTAGAGACTTTCTGCTGATAAATCAGTGGAAAGTTTCAGTCAAATGGCTAAAAGCTTCACTAAGCAGATCACAATATGACTAAAACTTTCCCTTTACTGTACATATTTATATTTTTTCAGATTTGTAATAAGTAGGTTTACCTGGACACTCCCTCAAAACAGCTTGTTCTGCGTGTAACTTTGTTTGACCATACTTGTTGAGAGGATTGCATTTATCATTACATTTGTAGGGAGGTGAAGTGCCATCAAACACATAGTCTGTACTGATGTGAAGCAATTTACTACCATGCTGCTCTGAAATATAAAATAATTTTATTTAGTACAAGTTCTTGCATAACAAAAGTTCTAATAATGCATATTTATTATAAATGTTGAGTATCTGAACTGTGATGTAGATGTACTTCTAGCAAGACAGAATGGTGAATGTGTTTCTTATTTTTTTTTTTGTGGTCAACGTGCCTCGGAACAAGACAGCCAGCATGTTAAAAAATAAAATGATTTTTCACACACAATTTACAACTCCAGCATTGTATCTATGGACATTTAAAAAATACATTTGCTTGTAAACATGTGGTTTCTGTAGAGATGAATTATGTGCTAATTCATTTACATACAGTGTACCGTTAGATATTTCATTCAGAATGCTGTTCATGCCATTACAAGAATTTATCTCAAAAATGTTGTATAGACTAGTTCTTTAGACCAATTCACTACAAAGCATTAAAATAAACTACAAAGTGGTTTGACCTGTAAGTACTTTTATAAATTTTAAGAAAATTCGTTAACAGCATACAGTGGTACCTTGACTTACAAGTTTAATTCGTTCTGTGACGAAGCCGTAACTCAATTTGCTCGTACGTATATCAAATCAATTTTCCCCATTGAAATTAACTGAAATGCCATTAATCCATTCCAGCCCCCAAAAAACCACCCCAGGGGCAGGAGAAAATGCTTCAATATAATGCTATTATCAACTCTATGGCTTATTTATCTGTCAGAATTGATCTAATATGACATAATAAACACTATACAGTGGACCTTTGGTTTTCGCCGAACATTCTTTCCAGAATGCTGTTTGAGTGCCGTTACCGAACGAATTTGTTCCCATAAGGACAAATGTAAATTAGATTAGTCATTTCAGACCCCCCCAAAAATACACTTACAAAAGCACTTACGAAAATACACTTACATAATTGTTCGAGTTTTTAGGTGACCGAAAACCGAGGGTCCACTGTACAATTATGTAAGTACGTATAATATTGTAAGTGCTTTTGTAAGTGTATTTTTGGGGGGTCTGAAATGGACTAACCTACTTGACATTATTTCTTAAGGGAGTAAATTCGTTCGGTAATGGCACTTGAGCAGGCTTCTGGAATGAATTTTGTTTGTTACTCGGGTTGTCCACTGTACTATATATGTATACTCTAGAATGAATAAAATAGGCCATAATATGAGGAGTGTCCAGGACCAGTCCGAGCATATAAAAATCATTATTGCTCCTTCCTATAAGTGTTCTTTGGTCCTGGGTAAGAGAAAATGGAATTTTTGAGAGGCTAACTGCAATAGATCACTAGTGCAGCGATATATGAATATCTCAGAAGTAAGTTATTGACATATTTCATGAAGCCCACCATTTATTATTGAAATAAATGCAATAATATTGACAGGAATCATAAAAAAATTATTGTTCTACAATTAGCTTGTGGAATATTCCAAATATTTGGGGATTTGTGTGGGAATAAAGGACAAGATATTTTGCAAATATCAAAAACTTAGCAACTTTATTTCTTTGTAGAATAACTAAAGATAATTACATGATTACCTCCAGTGGGAACATCAAACTAGCATTGTTTTATAAGTTCCAAGTCTCAAAACGACCTTTCGTTGTCCCATTTAGGCTGGGGTTCTTGCCAAATGTCATTTTCAGTAAATATTTTTTTTTCTTCAGTAAATATTTTTTTTTTTGCTCGTAACTCGGATTTTGGCTTGCAACTCAAAGCAAATAATTGACCAAGCGACGCCTCGTAACTCGGAAAACTCATAAGTTGGGGCACTCGTAGGTCAAGGTACCACTGTATTTTTACAACTCAGTTACATTACAATAGGTAGTAGGTTGGTAGACAGCAACCGCCCAGGGAGTTACTACCGTCCTGCCAAGTGAGTGTAAAACAAAAGCCTGTAATTGTTTTACATGATGGTAGGATTGCTGGTGTCTTTTTTCTGTCTCATAAACATGCAAGATTTTAGGTACATCTTGCTACTTCTACTTACACTTAGGTCACACTACACATTTATGTACAAGCATATATATTCACACCCCTTTGTGTTTTTTTCTATTTTCTTACTAGTTCTTGTTCTTATTTCCTATTATCACCATGGGGAAGTGGAACAGAATTCTTCCTCCGTAAGCCATGCATGTCGTAAGAGGCAACTAAAATGCCGGGAGCAAGGGGCTAGTAACCCCTTCTCCTGTATATATTACTAAATGTAAAAGGGGAAACTTTTGTTTTTCATTTTGGGCCACCCCGCTTCGGTGGGAAACGGCCGACATGTTGAAAGAAGAAGAAGAAGGATTGCTGGCCTCTTTTTTTCTGTCTCATAAACATGCAAGATTTCAGGTACGTCTTGTTACTTCTACTTACACTTAGGTCACACTACACATGCATGTACAAGCATATACAGTGAACCCTCCGTTTTCGTGTTTAATCCGTTCCAGAGAGATCGGCTAAAACTGAAATAGGAGAAAACTGAAACCATTTTCCCCATAAGAAACAATGTAAATTCAATTAATCCATTCCAGACACCCAGAAGTATTAAAAAAATTTTTTTTTTGGGGGGGCCTTAAAGATAGATTTACATGCACAAAAGAATGAACATTCAACATGACACTTACCTTTATTGAAGACTGATGTTGCTGGATGGAAGACAGGGAGGAGGGGAGAGGAAAGAAAGGTTATTCTTTGGAAGGGGAATCCCCCTCTATAAGGACTCTAGGTACCAAGTACTCATCTGGGGTCACTTCCCTTTTTTGTTTTTTAATGCCACTAGGACCAGCTTGAGAGTCACTGCACACCTTGTGACACTAAATATCTGTCCAGAGAGCTCTTTAAAATGTCCCTAAAATGGGACAAGAGATTGTCATTACACATGTTGCTTGCAACATCTTTGTCAGGGTGATGTTCCTCCACAAATGAATGCATCATAGTCCACATTGCACAAATCTCCTTAATCTTTGAAGAAGGCACCTTACATCTCTCTTCCACCTCCACTGAAAGTAATTTCCTGAGTTGTGGTTTTATGGTGTTGCAGCTCAAGCTCTTGCAGCTCTTCAGTGGTTAGCTCTTCATTGTGGTCCTCCACCAACTCTTCCACATCCTCGCCACTCACATCCAACCTCATGCAATTCCCCAATGCCACAATACTTTCTTGGACACAATCTGGCCACAACTTTCTCCAAGCAGAGTTCATCGTCCTGGAAGTCACTCCCTCCCAAGCCTTATCTATAAGGCTTATGCAATGGAAGATAGTGAAGTGATCCCTCCAGAACTCTCTTAGGGTCAATTTAGTGTCTGAGGTCACATCAAAGCACCTTTGAAACACTGCTTTGGTGTACAGTTTTTTGAAGTTTGCAATGATCTGCTGGTCCATGGGCTGGATGAGAGAAATGGTGTTAGGAGGCAAGAACTTTACTGTTACAAAACTGAATTCCTTAGACAATTGGTCTTCCATGTCTGGAGGATGAGCAGGAGCACTGTCCATTACCAGGAGGCACTTGAGTGGCAATTTCTTTTCCAGGAGGTATTTCTTCACACTTGGGCCAAACACTTGATTAAACCATTCCAAGAAAATTTCCCTCGTGACCCATGCCTTACTGTTAGCCTTCCACATCACACACAATTTAGTCTTGACGACACTGTTTTTCTTGAACACTCTGGGATTTTCAGAGTGATACACAAGTAAAGGCTTCAATTTTAAATCCCCACTAGCATTACTACAGAACAAGAGAGTTAGCCTGTCTTTCATAGGCTTGTGTCCTGGCAGTGCCTTTTCCTCCTGCGTGATGAAGGTCCTCTTTGGCATTTTCTTCCAAAACAGGCCTGTTTCATTACAATTAAACACTTGTTGGGGTTTGAAATTTTCAGCCTGTTAATATTCTTTGAATTCACGCATGAATTTTTCAGCCGCATGTTTGTCTGAACTGGCACCCTCACCATGACTTACAATACTGTGTATGCCACTTTGCTTCTTGAATTTTTCGAACCAGCCTTTGCTGGCCTTAAATTCACCAACATCAGCACTGGTTCCAGGCATTTTCTTGACAAGATCGGCATGCAACTGCCTTACTTTTTCACATATGATAGATTGCACAACACTATCACCCACTAGCTGTTTTTGGTTTGGTTTATCCACACCAACAACAATTTCTCCATATTTTCAATTGATTGTGGTCTCTGTTTCATTATCGTATTCACCCCTTTTGCAACATTAGCTTCCATGATTACTTTTCTCTTCGCCACAATGGAACTGATGGTTGATGGGGCCTTATTGTATATCCTGCCGAGCTCAGCAATACGTACGCCACTATCATATTTTTCTATTATTTCTTTCTTCAGTTCTACGGTGTTCCTCACTTTCTTTACCAAAGGACTGGCACTAGGAGCTTTCTTTGGGCCCATGGTGGCTTATTTAGTAGTCACACACAATAATCAAGGGCAAAAACAATGGATTGTTAAGAAATGTTTTGTATGAACTCGCAGGATAATGTTCACTCAACCAGAAACAATGCTACACTGCCTGAGAATGTGCGTGGGAGGCGGGCTTGCGGGCTTTGTATGCACGCTGGGCACTGGACAGGTTCCATACCATCGACGAAAACGGAGCCAATATTTCCACGAAAAAAGTGCGTGAAAACTGAAATCGGCAATAACGGAGATACACGATAACAGAGGGTCCACTGTACGTACATGTATATACACACCCCTCTGCGTTTTCTTCTATTTTCTTATTAGTTCTTGTTCTTATTTCCTCTTATCTCCATGGGAAAGTGGAACAGAATTCTTCCTCCATAAGCCATGCGTGTCATAAGAGTCAAGTAAAATGCCAGGAGCAAGGGGCTAGTAACCCCTTCTCCTGTATACATTACTGAAGTTAAAAAGAGAAACTTTAGTTTTTCTTTTTGGGCCACCCTGCCTCGGTGGGAAATGACCAATTTGTTGAAAGAAGAAAAGTTACATTACAAAGAAAGCTAAAAATTTGGGGTAACTATGACAAAGAATGTCGACTAATCAGAAATTCTGTGGTCCTGTTATGTTACCTACTGCAAAGAAAATATCAGGTGAGAAATTAATTGCTGGAAAAATGTAAATATACTGGGAATCAAGATGGAAGGATAAAATAACAACAATTAATATCTCCTTGTGAAGACACCAGCTGTATGAGCACTTACAGTGAGATTATTATTACATATACTATTACAGTGGATCCTCGCTATTCGAACATTCTTCATTTCAGAATGCTGTTCAAGTGCTGTTACCAAACGAATTTATTCCCATAAGGAATGATGTAAATTAGATTAGTCCATTTTAGACCCCCAAAATTACACTTATAAAAGCACTTACAATAATAAACTTACATAAAAGGGCGAGTTTGGAGTGTTCGAATAGCAAGGGTCCACTGTATTATTATTACTATTATTATTACAGTGGACCCCCGGAAATTGGACATAATTCATTCCAGAATGCTGTTCTAGTGCCGAACGAATTTGTTCCCATAAGGAGAAATGTAAATTAGATTTGTCCGTTTCAGACCCTCAAAAATACACTTACAAAAGCACTTACAAAAATACACTTACATAATTGTTCGAGTTGAGAGCAGTACGATTTCCGGGGGTCCACTGTATTATTAAAAAATCATGGTAAAGTGCTAAATTAGTAAGGATCATATAGTGCCTGAGGAATGGTGGGTACAATAATCAGATTTCATGCAAGGAACGAAAGGCTAGCTTCCATTCCATGGACCAAGAGCTCTTTACTATCATCATAAAAATGGCAAAGCACAAATAAATTACAGCATTCCAACCCACAACAATTTTCATCCTAAGAGAATGTTGTCTTACGAGCAACTGAAGCAATATGGGCAGAAGCCTTCACGTTCAGCAGTTGCGTTTCCTTATATTTTTTCTCCACAACATCAGGGAAACGCTCAGCTGCAGCATGGATTATGATGTCAGGCTTTACTTTTTCTATCAAGGCACTTACAGCTTCTGAGTCAGTTAAGTTGCACTTAATTAGCCCAGAACCAACTCTGCAACATGAGTAAATTAATTAATAAGCACCATAAATATAAATAAATAAATAAATAAATATATATATATATATATATATACAGTGGTCCCTCGGTTTTCGTGCATCTCCAAACTCGAACATTTATGTAAGTGTATTTAAGTAAGTGCTATTGCAAGTGCATTTTTGGGGGTCTGAAATAGACTAACCTACTTGACATTATTTCTTAAGGAAGTAAATTCAATAAGTAATGGCACTTGAGCAGAATTCTTTAACGAATTTTCGGCGAAAACCAAGGGACCACTGTATATATATACAGTGGTACCTCGACTTACGATGGTCCCCAAACTCACCCTTGTATGTAAGTTTATTTTTTTAAATGCTTTTGTAAGTGTAATTTTGGGGGTCTAAAAGGACTAGTCTATTTTACAACATTTCTTAAGGAGATAAATTCGTTTGGTAATGACACTTGAACAGCATTCTGGAATGAAAAAATATCGTAAGTCGAGGTACCACTGTATTATATATATATTATATATATATTATGTATGTATGTATGTATGTATGTATGTATGTATATATGTATATATTTTGTATGTATTATTATGTAGTAGTATGTATGATGTATGTATATATATATATATATATATATATATTATATAATATATAATAATAATGGACTTACAACATACATCAACATGACATAATAATACATGTACCATACATGCATACTATATATTTAATCAATTTTTCAAGATATCTATACATACATACTATAAGTAATCTACATACATTAACAGCATCTAATACATACATACATACATACATATATATATATATATATATATATATATATATATATATATATATATATATATATATATATATATATACATGTATATTCGGTTACTATATTTTTCATTCAGAATGCTGTTCAAGTGCATTATAAGAATTTATCTCCTTAAGAAAAGTTGTAAAATAGACTAGTCCTTTAGACCCCAAATTACACTTAAAAAGCATTTAAAAAATATACTTACATAAAAGTAGTTTGGGACCATATAAACGTACCACTGTATATATATATATATATATATATATATATATATATATATATATATGTGTGTGTACTCTTAAATTACATCCAATTTTGTAAAAATAAAAATGTATCATGTGAAAAAATAAAAAATAAAATAACAATCATCCTCCTCCACCTCCTCCTCTCCCTCCTCCCTCCTACCTCCTCCTCCTCCTCCTCCTCCTCCTCTCCTAATCCTACTCTCCTCCTCTCCTACTCATCCTCTCCTCCTCTTCTCCCCTACTCCCCTCCTCCCTCCTCTCCTCCTCCATCCTCTCCTCCTCCCCTCCTCTCCCTCCTCTACTCCTCCTCACTCCCTCCTCTCCTCCTCTCTCCCTCCTCTTCTCCTCCTCCTCTCCTACTCCTCCTCCTCCTCCTCCTCCTCCTCCTCCTCCTCCCCTCTCTCTCTCCTCTCCTCATCCTCTCTACTCCTCCTCTCCTCCTCCTCCCTACTCCTTCCTCCTCGCCTTCCTCCTCCTCCTACTCCTCCTCTACTTCTCCTCCTTCTCCTCCTCCTCCTTACTCCTTCTCCTCCCTCCTCTCCTCTCCTACTCTCCTCCTCTCCTCCTACTCTCCTCCTCCTCCTCCTCTCCTCCTCCTCCTCCTCTCCTCTCCTCTCCTACTCCTCCTCTCACTCCTCTCCTCCTCCTCTCCTCCTCCTACTCCTCCTCCTCCTCCCTACTCCTCTCCTCCTCCTCCTCCTCCTACTCCTCCTCCTCCTCCTCTACTCCTACTCCTCCTCCTCCTCTCTCCTCCTCCTACTTCTCCTCTCTCCTCTCTTCCTACTCTCCTCTTCATACTCCCTTCCTACCTCCTCTACTCTCCTCCTACTCTCCTCCCTACTCCTTCTCCTCTCTCCTACTCCTCCTCCTCCTCCTCCTCCTCTCCTCCCTCTCCTCCTCCTCCTCTCCTACTCCTCCTCCTCCTCCCTCCTCCTCCTCTCCTCTCCTCCTCCTCCTCCTCTCCTACTCCTCTCCTCCTCCTCCTCCTCTCCTCCCTCTCTACCTCCTCCACCTCCACCTCCTCTCCTCCCTCTACTCCTCCCCCTCCTCCTTCTTCTCCTCCTCCTCCTACTTCTCCTCCTCCTCCTCATCCTACTCCTTCTCATCCTCCTGCTGCTCCTACTCCTCCTCCTCCTACTTCTCCTCCTCCTACTTCTCCTTCTCCTCCTCCTCCTCCTCATCCTACTCATCCTCCTCCTCCTCCTACTTCTCCTCCTACTTCTCCTCATCCTACTCCTCATCCTACTCCTCCTCATCCTACTCCTCCTCATCCTACTCCTCATCCTCCTCCTCCTACTCCTGCTCCTACTCCTCCTTCTCCTCCTCCTACTTCTCCTCCTACTTCTCCTCCTCCTACTCCTACTTCTCCTCCTCCTCCTACTTCTCCTCCTACTTCTACTCCTCCTCATACTTATCCTCCTACTACTACTCCTCTTCATAATCCTCATACTTATCCTCCTACTACTACTCCTCCTCATAATCCTCCTCCTACTCCTTAAAATTCACATCTTATGTAAAGTAAATTTTTATAACTGCTTTACCTTATGGTTTTAATGGATGGGTTTAAAATATATGATTTAATTTTGTTTTACTCACAGTCACCATGCAAAGGTGATTAGCTCAATATGTCATTATTTTAATTATCATAACTTTTACAAAATTACTGATAGAGACCAAAATTTATACTATCATACCTAGTGAATGCTACACCCACAACATCCCATTCTTTCGCTTTTAAGACCCTGACAATAGCTCGGCCCAGCAGTCCCGATGCTCCAGTCACCAAGATCCGTGGAACTTTATTAGCCATTTTTGTCTGAAAAAAAAGGCTAATGTATGTATGTAAAACTTTACCAGAAAAAAATTATTTATTTTAAACAAACTGGGATATACTGTACATTAAACTTTCTTAAAAAACTTCTAGTAGTATAAGGTGCAATATTCTGCAAATTCAATTAAAAAGTGCATCCAAAATTGGATAGCACATCAAGGGTTTTTTATAATCGTGCTTTTTAAATTGTATATGCAGATCATTGCACTATACGTACAGAGAAACTTTATAAAGAGCTAACTGTATACACCAAGAGGTGCATTTCTCTCAGTGTATATACACTGAGAGTATATTTCAGTCCCTATTTTAGGAATTAAAGTATTATTGTCTGGTGGTGAGGAGGTTACATGCAGCCTTAATGACCCTACTGCAGTAGATATGCTTTACACCCCATTAACCATTAAAATTAAAAATTATAAAAATACAGTATTACTGATACTGCAAAACATTTTAAAAGTTCTAAATGACAACCATCATTCTTAGAATTGTTTTTACCATAATTCAAATACTGTTTTAACTATAATGATTTAATAAAGCTTTAGAACCATGGGAAAGAAGTGTTAAATACGTAAGAAAGTTAATTTATGGTAACTTTACAAAATCATTTTAATACATGAGAACTAAAGATACAGCATGTGGGATATACTTTCATAATACAACTGAAATAATTAAAATAAATAATGCTAAACCTTGCTAACTATGGAAAAAAAAAATATTACTATTTACATAGGAAAGCACTAAACCCGTATGGGTCGTATATACAGTGGCACGGACATGGGAGACAACCAGGTTTGAGCTATGAAAAGGATGGGTACAATTCCTTGGATCCAGAGCCAATCACCAGCATCAACTAATTATTATTATTATTGTCAAAAAAGGAGCTGGGGAATGGGAGATAATCAGGTTTAATCCAAGGAAGTGGAGTACAAGTCCAGTTCTAGTGATCAAGAGCCCCTCACCAACATCAAGGACCCTCCCGTGACGGCTCTGAAGATCCTCAAACTAAAGTCAAACTTCAACAAAAATAAGGACAAAAAGACATGTTTGTGGAAAATTAATAATTGCAAGAATGGGTAAAGCGACTGAAGGAAATATAATTATTACCTGTGAAGACTTTCTTTGTTGGGGGATTTTAAGGCTACTACAGAATGAGCCGTCTTTGTTGGGTTTTTTTTAGGGTCACTGACAGCTCACACCGTAATGAGCCTTATTTTGTAGATAATGGTTCAGAGAACCGACAGGTTCATATATTAAACATACACTATGTGCAACGCTTGGGAATCTTTGAATAGAACTGATGAAGCCACTGTGTGGCGAAACGTTTCCTTGAGGAAACGTTTCGGCACACAGTGGCTTCATCTCATTAATACCTATGTATCATGTCTACCCAACTATGTATCATTGTAGCATGTCTAAATAAAGTATTATTATTAATGGTGAAGATCAGAAGGAGTTCGAGGTAATCAGTCCCTCTGCTCATATGCTGTTATTCTATTCAAGATTGATGGACTGACAACATCTACTCAAGATTGAGGGCCTGACAACCTCACACTCCTCCTGTTCTTCACGATTCTCCTTTGTATGGACTGATGAAGCCACTGTGTGGCGAAACGTTTCCTCAATAAAGATACACAAGTGTTGCATATGTGTCTAATTTACCAACTCGTCGGTTCTCTGAACCATTCATTCACACTCGGCCTGAAGTAGACGTAATTAGTCCATCAATCTTGAAAAAACTGATGGACTGATTACCTCGAACTCTTTCTTATCTTCACCATTCTTCTTTGTATAGGACTGATGAAGCCACTGTGTGGCGAAACATTTCTTCAATAAAGATCCCCCAGCGTTGCATATGTCTCTAAATCATCGAGCCGTATTTTTTTTTCGGGGGAAGGGGGGATTTATAGTCCCAGTGGAAACTGACGCCGTATACAGCCCTGCTGTTTAGGTATATATATATCTTTATTTACTACAAGTACATGTACAAGGTATACAGTCCTAGCTGACATCAATGACATACTACTATATAGAAAGCCGCTTGTTATGCAGAGCATTTCGGGCAAATTAGGACAGTTTTGTCCCAGGATGCGACCCACACCAGTCGACTAACTCCCAGGCACCCATTTTACCTATACCTGGAGAGAGTTCCGGGGGTCAACACCCCCGTGGCCCAGTCTGTGACCAGGTCTCATGGTGGACCAGGGCCTGATCAACAGGCTGTTACTCTGTTACTGCTAGCCGCACGCAATCCAACGTATGAACCACAGCCTGGCTGGTCAGTGCCTGCTTGAAGACAGCCAGGGGTCTATTGATAATCCCCCTTATGTATGCTGGGAGGCAGTTGAGCAGTCTTGGGCCCCTGACACTTATTGTGTTGTCTCTTATCGTGCTAGTGGCACCCCTGCTTTTCATTGGGGGGATGTTGCATCGTCTGCCGAGTCTATTGCTTTCATAGGGAGTAATTTTCGTGTGCAAGTTTGGTACTAATCCCTCTAGGATTTTCCAAGTGCATATAATCATATATCTCTCCCGCCTGCGTTCTAGGGAGTACAGGTTTAGGAACTTTAAGCGTTCCCAGTAATTGAGGTGTTTTATCGCAGTTATGCGTGCCGTGAAGGTTCTCTGTACATTTTCTAGGTCAGCAATTTCACCTGCCTTGAAAGGTGCAGTTAGTGTGCAGCAATATTCCAGCCTAGATAGAACAAACGACCTGAAAAGTGTCATCATGGGCTTGGCATCCCTGGGTAAACATAGACAACTGGTGTAAAGAAATACGCCCAATATTTCTACCATCACTGGGAATCGAACCCAGACGCTCGCCGTGTGAAGCGAGAGGTTTAGCCACCAGGCCACGAGGCACCGTAAGGGGAACACTGTTGGATAGGAGAGTATTCACCTCACCACTTGAGTTAAAGGAGACATATCAGTGAACATAATAAGATTAAACATATTGACCTCAATACTTGTTCATGTGATAATGTTAATATGGTTATCTTAGAAGATTTTTATGTGACTGCTGGGTCACAGTTGGTGGCCACAAACAGACATGTCACAGAAGTGCTATCTCTGAAATCTTCCCATTGGAAACGTAGCTCAGTAATACAGTGCTGGACGTGCTATGTGTCATGACCAAGGTTCGAGTCTCCACCCATTCTTCTATTTATTCATATCAGATCATTATTAACTGGTATTTACAGTAAGATGTAGACAGGATACAACTAGAATGTCATCAGTGGGCATGAGAGAAGTGAAATTTATTAAATTAAAGGAGATAGAAAAAGCAAAATATAAGTAATTATTGGGAGTAAAGTGGGGTGGGCCAGGAAGAAGGAAGGCAAAGAAGGTATGGGAAAGATTTAAGACTGCAATGTTAGAGTGTGCAGCAGAAGTTTGTGGGTAGAGACGAGTAGGTGCGACTCCTCCCTACCCATTCCATCAGTCGGAACGACTGGTGGAATGAAGGTAAAGAGGGTGGCATGAGAGAAAAAGTTAGTATGTGAGAGCTTTTGAGGGAGGAGTATATGGAGAATAAAAGAGAGATTAAAAGAGTGGTGAGAGTTTAAAAGGGAGCCAGTGAAAGAGTGGGCGAAGTTCTATCAACAAATTTTGCTGAGAATAAGAAAAAGCTTTGGAGATTAAAAAGTTGAGAATGCTTTGGAAAAAAAGGGACTTTGCAGTTCAATATATTCATAATAGGGGAGGAAAGTATTTAGAGATTGGTAGAGAGCATACATGGTTCCATTAGAAAAGGTAAAGAGGAATAGAAGAGAGTTTAAGAATTATAAGGAAACAGTCCTGTATGCAAAACTTTGAAAAAACAATAAATGCCATGCCCATGCACTCTGCCCCACAACCAGGCTCGTGGAACTCCGTGTTCATCTAGAACTGTAAGAGGCCCCTTTCACGTGCCTTTAGCATTCTATGCAGAGGGGTTATCCCACAGTCACTAAAAACAACAGACATAGCCCCACTCCACAAAGGTGGCAGTAAAGCAATTGCAAAGCATTACTGACCAATAGCACTAACGTCACACATCATAAAAATCTTTGAAAGGGTTCTAAGAAGCAAGTTCGTCACCCACTGTGATACTCGTCTCTTACACAACCCAGGGCAGCAGGGGTTTAGAGTAGGTCACTCCTGCCTGTTCCATCTACTGGAGCACTATGACATGGTCTTGGAGTTTAGTTTAATATCTTTATTATGCACCCCATACCCATCCTCTAGGTGGTAGTCAAAGGATTACAGAGGTACATAATGGGTCCAGGGACTGGGCCCCAAAGTTTTGATAGCTGAACAAGGTACAAAGGTAATGAATCATGTAAGTTTACTTACTTACGTTTACATCTACCTGGAGTTTACCAGGAGCTGGTTTCGGGGGTCAACGCCCCCGCGGCTCGGTCAGAGACCAGGCCTCGTGGTGGATCCGGGTCTGTTCAACCAGGCTGTTACTGCTGGCCGCACGCAAACTGACGTACGAACCACAGCCTGGTTGGTCAGGTACTGACTTTGGGTGATTGTCCAGTGCCTTCTTGAAGACAGCCAGGGGTCTATTGGTAATCCCCCTTATGTATGCTGGGAGGCAGTTGAACAGTCTTGAGCCCCTGACACTTATTGTGTTGTCTCTCAATGTACTCGTGGCGCCCCTGCTTTTCATTGGGGGAACGTTGCATCTCCTGCCGATTCTTTTGTTTTCATAGGGAGTGATTTTTGTGTGCAAGTTTGGTATTAATCCCTCTAGGATTTTCAAAGTGTATATTATCATGTATCTCTCTGGTTACAATCATGAACAAATTATAAAGTAATGAGAATTCACAAGCCCACACCCGGTCACAACTGTAATGAGTCATTAGTGCAAATATTAATTGGGTCTCACACTATGGAGGGCAAACAAAATATAGATGTAGTATACACAGACTTTACGAAAGCCTTCGACACATAAAATGTTTGATAAAGGATTAACAGGAAAAGTTGGTATATGGATCTACCGAGGCCTGGTCACAGACAGGGCCATGGAGGCGTTGATCCCCTAAACTCTCTCCAGGTATAATTTCCTAACAAATAGAACACAAAGAGTAATAATAAACAGAGTAAAGTCAGTGGAGGCTACAGTGAAAAGCTCTGTTCCACAAGGCACAATACTCGCTCCCTTCCTGTTCCTCATCGTCATATTTGACATAAACAGGGATGTAAGCCACAACACCGTGTCTTCCTTTGCCAATGATACCTGAATTTGCATAACAGTTTCATCCATCGAAGGCTCTGCAGGTCTCCAAACGGACATCAACCAAATCTTTAAATGGGCCGCAGAAAACAATATGAAGTTCAGTGAAGACAAATTTCTCTTACTACGACATGGAAAACTCGAGGAAATAATAATGTATCGACGTATAAAACAAATTCCAACCACAGTTACACAATAAAGCGAATGTGAAGGACCTGAGAGTGATAATGTCAAAGGACCTCACTTTCAAAGATCACAATAATGTATCCACCACATCTGCTAGGAAAATGATAGGATGGAAAATGAGAACTTTCAAAACTAGGGATGCCAAGCCCATGATGATTCTCTTCAAATCGCTTGTTCTCTAGGCTGGAATACTGTTGTACATTAACGGTCCCTTTTAAGTCAGGTGAAATTGCAGACACAGAGAATGTACAGAGAACTGTCACGGCACGGATAAGTACGAAAAAAGCACCTAAATTACTAACTGTTGAAGTCCCTAGATTTGTATTCGCTGGAATGCAGGCGAGAAAGATACATAATATACATTTGGAAAATCCTAGAGGGACTAGTCCCAAATTTTCACACGAAAATCCCTCCCTATGAAAGCAAAAGACTCGGCAGGAGATGCAACATCCCTCAACGAAAAGCAGTCGTGCCACGAAAACGCTAAGACATAACACAATAAGTGTCAGGGGCTCAAGACTGTTCAACTGCCTACCAACATACTTACATAAGGGGGATTACCAAAAGATACCTGGCTGTCTTCAAGAAGACGCTGGACAGGCACTTAAAGTCAGTACCTGACCAGCCGGGCTGTGGTTCGTACGTCGATTTGCGTATGGCCAGCAATAACAGCCTGGTAGATCAGGCCCTGATCCACCGCGAGGCCTGGTCACAGACCAAGCTGCGGGGGCGTTGTTATGTACACTTGGAGTATACACTCTCCAGGTATACTACAGGTGTATATAACAATCTTCGATAAAATATACCCGTAAAAATCATTTTTTTGTGTGTGCTGACAACTTCCGTAAATATTATGTTTGGCAACCTGGAGAATCTTACTCGTGGTACTCTGAACACACACACACACTCAGGTGATAACCACAGACCAGCTTGCTGTGACCCTCTCTTCCACTCTCTCCTCTGAGGAGTTCCATAAAAGTCTTGTGATCATCCTTTACTTCAAAGACTCCTCTGATCAACTCGTTCTTCAAAGAGTCATTTTATCAACCTGTCCAAACAGTTCTGTGAACTACCTAATATACAAATAGTTCTGAGAAGTATTCTTACTCCAAACTGTAGAGTGTAAAGCCCTCCAGTTAAACATCTCTCTACCAAAAAACAACGTTTTTCCTTAAAAAGTAAGTATATTATTTATAGACTCATGAATGTTGTTGTGTCAATGTGTAATGATTATTTCTCAACTGGAAGCTGTAAGTACATGGAGACAATAGAGGATAGTAAACTTGTCTATTTCAACCTGTAATCGAGGATTGAATACCTTGGAGAGCAAAATTTCTTTCTTGTTTGTTATATCTGTATGAGTTATATCCTCCCACTGATTTATAAATGTTTTACGTAAGGTAAGAAGTGAACTTATACCTGGAATAGCGCTTAGCTCACAAGCAAAAGGATTCAGATTCGAATACTGGGCGAAACGGGACAAGAGGTCAGGTCTCCTTAAGAATATTTGCTAGCTGTTACCTTATCGGTTGTCTCTACACATCGAGGAAGGAGGACCAAGCCTCCACTTCTCATTACATTGAATAATCCACACGAGTTATCTGTTTTTCGCCATCACCCCACTCCACTCTTTCACTACATGCTTAAAAAAGGATAAAAATAAACTCATATTGACATTCCTGTTTTTCAGTGTGTGACAAACAAGCAGAAGAGGCAGTGAATGGCTGGCAAGCAGAAGAGGCAGTGAATGGCTGGCAAGCAGACAAGGCAATTGATAGGCAGCAATTAGAAGAGGTGAATGAGGCTCCACAAAAAACATATCGAAGTCTCATCACAGAGTCGCACGTCAAACAAGCTCTGAAGGCACAACAAGGCAGCAGTGCACAGCTGCTCTCATGGACTATTACAGACTTCACTGACAAGGGCGACAACTACGCATGCGTTGTGATAAGTGTAGATGTTCGTTATCATAAAGAAGGAAAAGACAGGAAAACCTCAATTGTAGCGAAATGTAATCCATGTCATACCTTCCCATTCTTCAATGAATTTTCGACCATAATTTTTCAGAAGGAAGCGGGATATTACCTGGAACTTTTGCCCTTACTTAACGCTCAGCTTAGTCGTGTTGGACGTGAACCAATACGGGCTCCTCATTGCTACTTTGCTCATATTACTGAACAAGAGGAAGTTATATTCCTTGAAGATTTGCGTCAGGAAGGTTTCAAAATGTTTGACCGCATGAAAGGAATGGACAAGGCCCACGCTGTCCTTGTCCTCAAGGAACTAGGCAAACTTCACGCTGCCTCTATCTTATATCAAAAAGAAACATCAATAGTTTTAGAAGACAAGTACACATATATTCAGAAAGACTTTCAGTCTATGTTTGGAGACGTCGACTTTAAAAAAAATGCTTACTTCACAAGCCGAGAATGCAGCAGAGATAGCAAAGAGAATCGTCGGATACAAAAAGTCGCTGATTGGCTGAAAGACTTTGCACCAAGTAGCAGGGACGTCTTCCAGGAGCAAATAAAGAAGAGTCCTCCCTTTGATGTGCTTTGTCATGGTGACTGCTGGAACAACAACATCTTGTTCAAGTAGGCATGAAATTATTATATTCGTGGGAAAGTGCTCAAACCCATAGTGGTCAGGCAGCCCCTAAGGGGAATCGCATTTATTCAGGTTTGCCAAAGACGGATTGCTATACTCTCGTCTCATGTGAGAGGTCATAGGGTTAAGTCCCTTACGGAGGATCGAACTTAAGTATCTTGCACACATACACAATGGGGGTAGCTCCAATTTCTTTAACCAAGGGGGAGAGGGGGCTCAATATTTCAGCCTCTGAGAGCCATCTTCAGCTCATTATTAATTTCTTGTTATATTCATGACTCCAAGGAATTTCTCCGTTTCCAATGACTAGCGTTCATTACACTTCCAACATTACATATTAATATTTACAATAAGATCACAATAAGCAAATATTTTTTATTAACACATCGGCCGTCTCCCACCAAGGCACGGTGGCCCGAAAAGAAAAACTTTCACCATCAGTCACTCCATCATTGTCTAGCCAGAGGCATGCTTACACTAGTTATAAAACTGCAACATTAACACCCCTCCTTCAGAGTGCAGACACTGTACTTCCCATCTCCAGGACTCAAGTTCGGCCTGCTGGTTTCTCTGAATCCCTTCATAAATAATACCTTGTTCACACTCCAACAGCACGTCAAGTCCTAAAACTGTCTTCATTTGCATCTATCTAACACGCTCACGCATGTTTGCTGGAAGTCAAAGTCCCTCGCACAAAAACTTCCTTTACCCACTCCTCCAACCTTTCCTAGGCCGACCTCTACCCTGCCTTCCCTCCACTACAGATTTATACAATCTCGAAGTCATTCTATTTTGTTTCATTCCTCTGTACATGTCAGAACCACCTCAATAACCCTTCCTCAGCCCTCTAATTTCCAAACTACGAATTCTCTGCATTATATTCACACGACACATTGCCCTCAGACACAACATCTCCACTGCCTCCAGC
>WNWK01011484.1:0-64321 GCA_009830355.1 Cherax destructor
CTCTCCTTGTTCCTACAACTACACTCTCCTTGTTCCTACAACTACACTCTTCTTGTTCCTACAACTACACTCACATTGTTTCTACAACTACACTCTCCTTGTTTCTTCAACTACACTCTCCTTGTTCCTACAAACACACTCTCCTTGTTCCTACAACTACACTCTCCTTGTTCCTACAACTACACTCTCCTTGATCCTACAACTACACTCTCCTTGTTCCTTCAACTACACTCTTCTTGTTCCTACAACTACACTCTCTTGTTCCTACAGCTACACTCTCATTGTTCTTACAACTGCACTCACCTTGTTCCTACAACTACACTCTTCTTTTCCTACAACTACACTCCTTGTTCCTACAACTACACTCTCCTTGTTCCTACAACTACACTCTCCTTGTTGCTACAACTACACTCCTTGTTCCTACAACTACACTCTCCTTGTTCCTACAACTACACTCTCCTTGTTCCTACAACTACACTCTCCTTGTTCCTACAACTACACTCTTCTTGTTCCTACAACTACACTCTCCTTGTTCCTACAACTACGCTCTCCTTGTTCCTACAACTGCACTATCTTCCTAATGAGTATGAAGTTCTCTTCTGCCTACTGGCACTGGCACTGGCACTTTCTCTAATTCTTGTCTTCCGAATTTTTCTCATCTCGAAAAAAAAAATTCTCTTTTCCAATGTAGCTTCAATCATTCCCATCCTGCAATTTTTCTGTCAATGTTTACATTCACAAGGTATTAGAAATTTTACGTTAAAAGGTGGCTTTTACCTGGACATGTCTGTGACTTGTGAATGCTCCATGTCGGACCGAAACGTCACTATAAGATTTTCTGTCTCCGATCTGCGGGTTCTTTGTGTACCCGAAGGTCTCTCTGTTCATTCTCATGCGCATCATATATCTCTTGGTAAATACTGGATCCAGCATCGCTAACACATCCCTCAGTTGTTTTTTTTGAGGTGAGGCTGTAACATGCAGACATATTATGTTTTCCATCTCCCAGTTCCTCATCTCAGCCCACCATATCTTGGATCTCCCCATGTAGGTCCCAGTTTTCCAATCACCTACAGACCTGCCATTAGCATATTTAAGTTCATATATCATCAATGATTCTCTATTAATATCACTTCGATAAGCGTGTTTCTTATTACTTGGTGTGCCTCTTGGTCTATTGAGAGTATCTCTACTTATGGCTTTCATTCATTCTTTCCTGGTTCTTCTGCTTGTGGTTTTTCCTTGATTTTTACTTTACCTGCAATTCTTCTCATTTTCTCCTGAGTCGCTTTTAAATTTCCTCCTCCAAACGTTGACCTATTTCTTCTTCTATAATTGTCAATTTCTGTAATATAAAACAAAAGAATTTTTGTGTATATGTGTGTACTCACCTAATTGTGGTTGCAGGGTCGATTCATATTTCGCGGCACTATTGTGCTGCCATCTATAGGCCTACCCAGTTCACCAACCCCACGCTTACCTCTGCCTCACTCTGGCAGCCGACGTCAACATTCCACTCTCTTACGGATGTGGCTCTCTGGGGCTGGGCTCCCATAATACACTCTTTGTGTAGAAGAATCCAAATAAAGTAAAAAGCCTCTGAAGCCTTATGATTGATCCTAAGCTTGCACAGCACCCATTTCCAGCTGCAATATTGGTGGCCAGCGGTGGTTACAGCAGTTGTGCTTGTCCGAAGAGAGGAAGGAAGCCAAAGATGTTGACTACTTCATCACCTTGCCCAAGAAGCATCCGTCTCTCTACGAGTTGTCCTGAAGTCGAGTCTGCAAGTTTCATCACCTTCTACACAGGATCAGCAGGATCCAGGCCGAAATTTGCTGAATTTTCCTCGAGAAATCTTCGTGGCGTCACCTGGGTCTTCACTGCGTCCCTGTTCTTAAGTCACACATTCAGCGTCACCTGTATGTGTCTACTGTTGTTGTTCAGCTCAGCACGGTTACTTCAGCAAGTCAGAGGTGAGCTGTGTGGAGCTCTGTGTCCAGTGTGGTTGTTTCTCCACGTGTTTGTGAGCGGGAAGGGAGGAATAGCGGAGTTCTCGCTTCAACTATACTCATCACACTACCACCATATTCCTCTCAACATCTGACTCTCTCTCTGATGTTTTTCTGTGAATTCATTGTGAATTCTCGCCAGAGCTGTGTATTCAAGTGGCTGAGGTCACTCAAAGCCACATGGATCACGAGCTACATCTGGATAAGGCCACGTGAATCTGCAAGCTATGTGGGTTACCAAGCCAGATGTCCAAAGTCACATGCTGTTGTCTGCTGCCTGGCGTCACCCATGATATCACCTCCCGATGTCACTCCAGGACGTTACATGATGTGACACCTGATGTCACTATGCTGTCTGACGCTAACTTGCGACGTCACCGTTGCCCGATGTCATTTTGCTGCCCGACGTCACCCAGGAGGTCTGCTCTGAAGCCACCTCGCGATGTCACCCCACGACATCCCTCACGACGTCACGCAAAACATCATCAAATTATATCACATCGACAATGTTATAGTTTTACAGTGAGCAATTTGTTTCAGTATTGTCGAGAAGGATTGAGAGATATGTCACGTGTTAATTCCTCTCAGTCAGTGTTCTCACATGCTTGTGAATGCCTTAGTGTCGATTTTGGCATAGAATAGCGTCAAATGCTAGTGAAAGTAATGTAACCACATGTGCAGTTTTATGTGTGTCCTCGATGAAGTGGTCTGAGTCCAGATGTGTGTTGTTATGACTCATCTTGGCTAACTCGTCGGAACACAGGTAGTAGAATGGTAGCGCAGGTGAAGTGATACGGACGTAGACTAGGCTTGGCTTTATTGTCGAATAGGGTAAGTGAACACGAGGATACAGAGAGTTTGTGAGGGGACCGGAACCCAGCTGGGTAGGACCTGTTTCGGGGAGGTAGGACGACAGAGTGAGAAAGAAACATGGCAGGCCAGCCTGACCTTGATAGGCCTATAGATGGCAGCATAGTGCCGCGCAGTTTGAAAGGGTCTCAGTATAGGCTGTTTACAGTGTGTAGACCAAAGTCTGGTCTGAGACCAGACCATAGGTTTGGGCTCGTTACTCTTTTTTCTTCCCTCCCTGTAGGAAGTTTTGTTTTGTCGATGCCCACATATATATATATATATATATATATATATATATATATATATATATATATATATATATATATATATATATATACATGTTACAAAATGACACGATATCTATTAATAATAGACATCTCCAGTGAACACTAGAAAGGATAGCCCTTCTAGCATCCAGCCTGTTACTGGGCTTTTGCAACAAAGTCAGTATCCTGGTCCAGTTATCCAGCATTTTCAATAAGCTTCAAGAGGATTTCAACTAGTAGGGTACTAACCAAAGTATATAATTTAATATGTTTATTAAACAAGTTAGTGTCTAGGGTTTCAAAGTAAATATATGTACATATGATAAGGATGTTCATTAAGTTATGAATTAGGAGGTTAATTAGGAGGGTAGCTCCTACACTGCTCTCATATACAATAATTCTGTGCTGAGGGCACATATATATAAATGACTCAGAAGTACCATCAGGTACAATGTCAGTAATTACAATAATATATACAAATAAGAATAAAAGTGTGTATGAGTGTGCTCCCGGTAACTCTAAGACTCGACTCAACCAGTGTACGACTGAACTTCTCTTAAGCTAGCTGCTCTAACAAACTGACAATCAGAACAGCTTGATTGTCCAGTAAAATGACCAATTCGCAGAACAGCACTATAACAGGCAACAGCAACACAGCGTCAGGAACAAGGAGATAGAAAATCGACCCTAACTAGGGACCATCAGTAGATCCTCCAAAACAGTCACAAAACTCCCTTTCTACTGAAGCTAGGTTCAGCATAAACAATCCCAAACTGTGGCGGTGCACAGATGCCTTATCGAATTAGGTCCAGAGCTATAGCTACAGACCTGAGTTGTATCAGAGTGTCAATGTGACACACAACCCAGAAAAACATCGAAAAATCACTGTCTAGTCTATTCTCTGTGAACAGAGTTACACAGAGTTCTGAGAAGTATGATTCGCCTCACCACCGAATGCATACTCTACCCAACAGAGTCTAATGTCGAGAAAACAAGTAGAAATTGGAGTGAGGTGTTGACTCGACGATGGTCAGCAGGCCAGAGAGAGAGAGGGAAGAGAAGCAACCACCCAGCTCAGGTGTGTTCAGCGACTGACTCCTCCCAGCAAATAGACGCCGGCAGTATAACAGTAGTTTGCCAACTCCAAGGCAGTTATGACACACTCGAGCACAATATAAAATATCACATCCTACCTAATAAATATAGCTAAGTCAAATAGGTCAAATAGGTCCAATAATAGTCTAATAATAATATAAAGCAAGATATTAACGATTTAGCTATTATCGAGAATATCAGCAATATAAAATTATAGAAAATGGAAATATACAATATATACATTGAGGCCCAATTCTGGGGGTGCAATAATAATATATATATATATATATATATATATATATATATATATATATATATATATATATATATATATATATATATATATATATATATATGAGAGGCAAGTGTCGGTCGTGTTTACAGCTTCGTTGTCTCAACTCTAGTTGTTTCCTCCACAAACATGTAGCTGCCCGGGTTCAGGATGTCCTCCTGTGGAAAGTGATAACCCAGAGCCACTTCAGGCACCTGAACCCACTCCAACAGATCTCATCTCATCAGATAATATCTTGGAAGCAATTAAAGCAACAGGTACCAGGACACTCACACATATTCCCAAAGCAGCCCGTCCACACGCAGCTGGGAAACTTACAGACCTCTTAATAAAAGTAAACAATGGTTCTGTTATATTAAATGATCCACCAACAATCAAGGCATGGCACAACTTGATACTTTTTGGCAATGTCTGCTTAGCTGTGCCGGAAAGAAGGGGAAAGAGGCTAGCCTCAATGATCATTAAATCCTTAAGAGACTTTCCTAGAGCTGATAACCTCATTCACCTTCCCCATCAATACAAAAATGGGAGAGGCAGAACCCCCACTCACTTTAGTGAAGATACAGTTGCCCCCAGGGATGCTGACACTGCTGAAGCACTTAGAGGAAAACACTCTGCCAGGGAAACCAGGGGTACCAACAGTTCCAACACCTGTGTCCCCACTGTGGAACCACTGATTGTACAAGACTCGGACATTTACAAAGCAATAATGTCATTCCCGTCCGGCTCTGCTGGGGGTTACACTTGAATAAGGCCACAGCATTTAGAGGAAATGGTTAATCCAGTTATCGGGGAGATTGCAGAGACACAGCTTTCAGAGATCACAAGGTTCGTCAACAATTCCTTGGCTGGTCTGATTCCTGACGAAATTAAACCTTTCTTTTTTGGAGCATCACTTTGTGCCCTTAAAAAGAAGGATGGAGGAATTAGGCCAATCACAGTGGGCGACACGTTTTGCCGCCTCGTTTCTAAAGCTGCTGTCCGAAGTATTCGCGCAGAGGCAGCCATCATGCTTCAACCAAACGAGCTTGGCTTTGGGGTCTCTCAAGGAAGTGAAGCAGCGGTTCATGCAACAAGGGCGTATATCAACAACCTGCCTGAGGACAATGCAGGGGTTAAATTAGATTTCAAGAATGTATTTAATCTCCTGAAGAGAGACGTAGTATTAGCAGCTGTACAAGAACATTTCCTTTGTCTCTTCTTTTTTGTTTCAGCTGGATATAGCAAGGAATCAATGCTCCTGTTTGGAGAGCATGAAATCACATCATCAGAGGGTGTCCAGCAAGGGGACCCTCTCGCACCATTTCTCTTCTGTATAGCAGGTAGGGAAATCACAGTCAGACTGACCAGTGAGCTAAACATCTGGTTCCTGGATGATGGCACACTAGCAGGTGATCTTACACAGGTGATGACACGGGAACAGGAAATGGGTCTCATCCTGAATCCATCCAAATGTGAAATCATCTCAGTCAATCAACAAGTGATAGATGCAGTGATATCAAAACTACCAGGAGCAACAGTCATTGCCCCTACTAATAGTGTTTTGCTTGGAGCACCTCTGGGAAGCGATGCCATTGACACAATTCTCAGGAAGAAACTGGAAGAATTGAGGAGAATGGAACAACGAATAGGCAATCTTGACACACATAATGCCTTGTACTTTCTCACAAAATGCTTGAGTCTGCCCAGGTTGACATATTTCCTAAGATGTGCTCCTTCATATGGTAACTCTATACTGCACGAATATGACAGTATCCTGAGGGAGATCTTTACTAAAGTACTTAACCTTACTCTAGAAGATGGGCAGTGTTACCAAGCTACACTCCCAGTCAGACTAGGAGGCATTGGTGTCCGCAAGTCATCTCAGATTGCTCTACCTGCTTTTCTGTCTTCATGCATTGCATCCAGAGGGCTTGTAGCAGCAATTCTCCCTGAACATCTTAGGGACACGATTAGAATCCATGACCAAAAGTTCGTTGATGGAGCCAGGCTCTTTGATAATCTTACAGGCTCTGAAACCAGGCCTGCTTCCCCAACAACTACAAACAGTCGCACTGGGATGGCCCAATAGTAGAGAATATAGCCTCAGCAATGCTTCAGAGTGTGTCAGTGAAGGATAGAGCCCGCCTCCTTGCAGTGAGAGCCCCTCATGCAGGGGTCTTTCTTTTGGCTGTTCCCAACTCCAGCCTTGGCACACGCCTCGACCCACAGACCATCCGCATTGGTGTTGCCCTTCGACTTACCGCCCCTATTCTCGCCGAACACAGGTGTATTTGTGGCAGTGAAGCAGCAGACCGTTTCGGTTACCATGGTCTTGTGTGTCGTAAATCCGAGGGAAAGATTGCAAGACATGAAGAGGTTAATAACATTATCAAGAGGAGCCTCACAACAGCCGGATGCCCAGCAGTAAGGTAGCTACCCCAACTATGCAGATCTGATGGCAGCCAAAAGCGTCCAGATGGTATCACCCTTCAAGCCTGGACAGATGGCAAGCAGGTGGTGTGGGACTACATATGTGCATCTATCTTGGTCTTCTCTTGATTACCATAATTGCGGGTGATTGGAATTGTGTAATCAGGGGGAGGGATGTTGAGCCTCGGGGAGCAGGTTGTATGTTGGGGATTTTGCAGGATGTTTTGGGGGTGGTGGGGGTGGAGGATGTAGTCAGGGGTGGAAGATGGGAAGTGGAGCATACTTTCGTCAGAAGAGGTTATGAGGCGAGGCTGGATCGGGTATATGTGTCTTCGGCCATACAGGTCGGCAGTGTAACTTGCACGGAAGTGGGATTCTCTGATCATAGGGGTGTGTTGGTTACTTTGGGCTGGGTATGAGCGGTCCGCGTATATCCTGGTTATTAGAAATTAAATGGAGGTTTGTTGCAGGGACTTGATCATTGGGAGGTTTTTGCAGATTGGTGGGCTAGGTTGTGGGGAGGGGGTTGGGGAATTGATAACATTGTGCAGTGGTGGACAGGTAGAGCGAAGGTTGCTATTAAGAATTTTTGCAGCAGGTTGGGTAGGGAGGAGGCAAGGTTGAAGTACAGTAAGCGGTGTTATTTGTAGTATCAGTTACAGGAATGTTATAAAGGGGGAGAGAGGTATCCCATAAGTGACATTGCGGACATACAGGGTCACCTACGAGATTTACAAGATGAGGTTTTTCATGTGATTAGGGTATGGGGGTGAGTGGAGGACGTTCTTTGGGGAGATAAGCCCTCAGCAATGGTTTTGCAAAGATTTCAGAGAAGGAGAAAGGGGACGACGATCATGGCATTGATTGTAGATGAGGATTTGGAGGGGTATAGGTGTGGTCAGGTAGTACGGACGACGGAAGCTATGAGTTGTTATGCAGATAAATGATTTCAAAGAAAGTTGAGGGAGGGGGAATATGATAGATGAGCATGAACAATTGTGTTGGAGGGCATAGTTGTGGGGATAAGGGATGAACAAAGAGAATGTATGGAGGGGAGCATTACTGAAGAAGAAGTTTGGCAGGCAGTGCAGGGACAACAGTTGGGTAAGGTGCCAGGAATTGATGGAATCTCCGAGGATTTTTACGTGACCCATTGGGAAGTGTTGCGTGGGGTTTTGGTGGCTCTATTCAATGGTATGAAAACGTCAGGTTGTATGAGCGAGGATCAGGGTACTGGGGTTGTGGTCTTAGTTCCGAAAGGGAAGGAATGTCATACTCTGAAGGATTATAGGGCAATTACCTTTCTCTGTTCTGATTATAAAATTTCCAGGCGTAGTTTTAGTAGGGGGCATCGCAGAATCAGAGGTTTTGTGGAAGGTAGGGGGGGATGAGGTGTCGTAGGGCTGGATTGGGAAATGGCATATGACAGCATAGACAGGGGGATGTTATGGGAGATCTTGATCAGACATGGGTTTGGTGAGGAAACCTTGGAGTGGGTGGGCATGCTATATTCTTGGGTTTTGGTTAGGGTACAGGTGAATGGGAAGGTGGGGCTTGAAGTAGGCATGGGGAGGGGGTTGCATCAGGGATGTCCCTTGTCGCAGCTTCTCTTTGCATGTTTGCAAAATCCTTTCTATGGGATGGTGCGGGAGGGTGTCAGGGAGATGGGTGAGTTATGGGAGGGTGCTCCGGGGATTATCGGTTATGTGGATTACACCACAATTTTAGTGGGAAGCTCGGAAGGATTGGGGAATGTATATTGTATAATTGAGATATTTGGTGCTGCGACGGGTATGAAGGTTAATGGAGTGAAGTCGAAGTTGTTGGAGGTGGGTACATGGGTTGGGGGGGGACGTTGGGCCAGACTTAAGGATGGGTAATGGTTGATAGTATAAAAATCTGTGGTGTGGTTTTCTGTGTGGAGCTGAGGAGGGCAAGAGAAATTAATTCTTCTTTGTTGGTGGAGGCTGCATTGAACAGGATGACGGGATGGAGGGCGAGGGAAGTACCCTTTTGCAAAGGGTCACAGTTGTTAACACTTTGGTGGACAGTAAATTATAGTTTGTGGCTGCGATATATCCGCTAATTGAGGGTGATATACAGAAGTTGCGGCAGAGGGTCATGTGTTTTGTTTGGGGTTATGGGAGACACTGGTTAAGGGAGGAGGAGGTTGTAATGACTAGGGTCATTCATGGGGGCATGGAATTGATTCCTTTGAAAAGGCAGTTAATGGGGCTATATGTGAGGCAGAAATTTTTACCTAGGGGTGGCCTCCGTGGGAGGAGGGTGAATGAGGTAATGAGGGAGGTGCGGAGGTGGTGGCAGGGTAGGGATCTTATGATATGCGAGACACTTTTGCGGCACCTTCTTGTTATCGTGGATCCGGGGAAGGTATGGGTCGGTAGGTTAGACAGGGTAGGGAGTTGTAGTAGAGCACTGCAAGGTGATGAGACATTTCCCTTGGATGATTGGAGAAGTATTTGGTACTGGCTCAAGAAGCTGAAATTGCCTTCCAGAATAGGGGAAACGGGTTATCGGTTTTTACATGGCATACTTGCGTCGAGGGCACAACTTTTCGTGATGGGGTTCGTAGGGAATTGTAGTTGTAACAGTTGTGGTATGCTAGAGACGGCTTATCACACGGTTTATTTTTGTGAGGAGTTGGCAAAGGTGAGGGGAATGATATGTGAGAATTATACGGATAGGGGGGAGGGGTTTGTCAAGTTTGAGGGTCCTTAGTTTAGACATTGGGGGTTGCACGGAGGACGTCCGTAGGGCCGTAATGTACTTAACTTTGGATTATATTTTTGTGTCATGGGGCATTAGTCAGGGGGTTAGCGGCCAGGTTTTATAGAACAGTATGTAGGAATCGTGTTTTGTATGGTCGGGCAAGGGATCGGGCTTTTCCAGAGGGGTATTGGCAATTAACAATGGGTATTTTATTGAGGGGTGGTAAGGGTGCTGGATAGAAGGGGTTGGTCTTACAAGGATGGGGGGGGCGGTGTGGAAGGTGTGTAATTCTTTTAGGTATGTATGTGAGTCGCATGAAGGGCCTAGGCCAGGAGTTAGGATTGGGTAGGGCCAGGGTTGGGGTTTTCTTCTTTTTTTGTTTGACATGATAGTGTGATTTTTTGACTCATGACGCAGATGCCGGGGTTATTTAGGGGTTTCGAGTTAGGGGTAAGGTGGCGGGGGCTTGTCTCACTGTGTGCTCAGGTCAGGACAGGATCTTTTAGAACAATGGTAGTAAATATATTGGAATATCGAAGATATAATGCCACTGTCATGTCTTGAACATTTTGTGTTGACCTCAGGAAGTGTTTCAAAATCGTGTACAAGGTTATTGATTTTACAGGATAATTATACAGTGGACCCCCGGATTACGTCATTTTGTCATTCAAGAATGCTGTTCAAGTGCCATTACCGAATGAATTTATTCCCATAAGGAATAATGTAAATTAGATTAGTCCTTTTAGACCCCAAAAAATACACTTACAAAAGCACTTACAAAAATAAACTTACATAAAAGGGCGAGTTTGGAGACCATCGTAAACCGGGGGTCCACTGTATTAGAATATACTTGTGATGTGATTGTACGTATAAGGTATATATGTCATGTCATGCGTATATCTTCTCTTCATTATGTTATCCACCAGGATGTTGTATGATCAGATACTGAATGTTTTAATTGGACTTATCATGAGGCTTTAGGTGTATTTAGTTTCTTGTACTGTGAATTCTTGGGAGTTTACCCTTCACGTTTCAATGTGTTGCTCTGGTTTTGAGTACTGTACCAGAGGGTTTAATAGAGCATGTAGTGTTGATGTAAAGCGTGTTCTTTCTTTATTCTGTCTCAATTAGGGACACAGCCATGGATTGTATTTAGTCGGTGGACTTTATGAGTAATCATTATGCTAAATCGTTGTAATATGTAGGTATGTGTCTTTGTATACCCTAGAAAAAAAACGATAATCTATGTAGCATGTGTTTTATATTTTGACGTTTGTGGACAGTCATATTGAAATTTTATAATGCTCAGTGTCATAATGCAATGATAGGCGGTAAATTACAATACTATTGCAAGTGTTTTTGGAGACTTAAGCCTCGTAATCATAAAGATTGCTAAAATATAATTTCCATGGAGGTCCTTGGGGTTCCATTCAATATGATGGATGTCGTTATATATTTTGTTTGTCAGAATAGCATTAAAGGGTATATGGGATTGTTCGTTATGTATTGTTCTATAGATTAGGTCAACTGTTGATAGTTGCCTGTAATAATGTGGGGTTGGTTTAGGTGTATAGTCTTTTACAAACCGTTTACTACTGTGTGTACTATTATCTCCCTACATCGTGTCTTCGTATAAATAAGGGTAGCATTCTTTTATGTAGAGGATTTTGATTATCATTGTGTATTTTGGGGATCAGTGTTTCCTCATGTAGGGAGTATTTTCTTTTGGAAATTGTATTATTTGATTAGGTTCATATTATAATGTCATGTATGTTGGGAACGCATGATTCTCATTGAAGTAGGTTTGGTTTTTCTGTTTATGTTCTGGGTTTATTTTTTCACTTTGGAATTATGTTCTTTGTAAAGATACTTTGTACTGCAATGTATATATGTCGTCATTATAAATATAAAAAAAAAAAAAAAAGTTCTTTGATAATGTGAGGAAGTCACGAAAGCGCTTGGAATTTCGCTATTTTTTTTCACAGTGGTTGTTGTGCATATTGTGTATTGTGATATCACCTGTTTTCTGTGATCTTATTGCTTATATATATATATATATATATATATATATATATATATATATATATATATATATATATATATATATATATATATATATATATATATATATATATATATATATATATATATATATATATATATATATATATATATATATATATATATATATATATATATATATATATATATATATATATATATATATATTTTTTTTTTTTTTTTGCTCATCATGAGGCGGGCCAAAACTACATGGGTTCAAATCCTCGGCTAGTCGCAGTGTACTAGCCTCCACGAGCAGTCTACATATTATTGTAACCACAAACGAGTGGTAATTAATCAATAACAGCACCTAAAGTTCCTTTAAGAGCTGGGAGAGAAACTCATCACACATACCAAGCGGCCAGGTTCCTCTTTCAGAGACTCAGTGTCGCGATCCAGAAGGGAAATGCCTGCAGCATTCTGAGCACGCGGCCCACCGCCGGGGAGCCGAATGAAGTATTCGAGATGTAGCTCCGAGATGTATGTTGTTCTACTTCCTATTGTTTTTGTTAATGTATTTTGTCTTTAAATAAAGTTTCATAAAATATAGGATATCGGGGGTGGTAAGAGAAGAAAATATTCAAACAGCTCCGGGAAGAATCTCGAGTTTCCCCTTAAGTAAGTTTATTCTTTTCTCTGAGGATGAGGGTCTCCATCCTAATTCCAGAGGTGGTACCTCCCTATATATAATATATATATATATATATATATATATATATATATATATATATATTATTGAAAAAGTGAAATGAAGGAAGGTACTACCTCTAGAACTTGACTGGGAAACTTGCTCCTCAGAGAAGAGAATAAACATACTTCAGAGAAAACTCAGGGTTCTCCCCAGAGCTGTTTGAATCATTCCTGCTAGCACCCCCTATATTCTCTGTCTACTTTATTTAAAAAAGAAAATACATTAACGAAGACTCAATTGGAAGGAGAACAAAAATAACATCTCTCAGCCTTCATCTCAAATACGTCATCCAGTTCTGTGGTGGTGGTCTGCGTGTTCTGTGGTGGTGGTCTGCGTGTTCTGTAGTGGTGGGCTGCGTGTTCTGTGGTGGTGGGCTGCGTGTTCTGTGGTGGTGGGCTGCGTGTTCTGTGGTGATGGGCTTTGTGTTCTGTGGTGGTGGGCTGCGTGTTCTGTGGTAGTGGGCTGCGTGTTCTGTGGTGGTGGGCCGCGTGTTCTGTGGTGGTGGGCCGCGTGTTCTGTGGTTGTGGGCTGCGTGTTCTGTTGTGGTGGGCTGCGTGTTCTGTGGTGGTGGGCCGCGTGTTCTGTGGTGGTGGGCTGCGTGTTCTGTGGTGGTGGGCTGCGTGCTTAGAATGCTGTAGGCATTTGCCCTCTGGATTGGAACACTGGGTCTCATCAGGCCGCTCTGCAGTCCTTAGTTTCTGTGATGAGTTTTCACTTGAATCATTCATGACTTTTAGAGCACACTTGTCCCATGTTTGAAGGGTCTCCCACGCTACTGGGACGAAGTGGCAGTCCTCTGTATTTGTTAATTTTCTTGGACTTCCTGAAACTGTCGACACCACACATACACGTAGGATGTTAGGAAATGTATATATACGTAGAGAGTTGTCTGGAAGTGGAACAATCTGGAGAGTGATGTAGTGGAGCAAGGATCCACACATATCTTTAAAGAGGTATGAAATAAAGCTCTTGAAGCTGAAAGAGAGTGGAGGTAGTAGCAATCAGCGAAAAGGCTGGGCAAGGAGCTGTGAATCAACCCATGCAATCTCTTTTAGGTAAGAACACGCACACATACTTGTGGTGTAATTTTTCACTTTATTTGATGCACTTATAGTGAAGTTTACACTAGAATAGACATGCAGGTTTACACTTTATGCTGACACACTGGTGGTACAGGTTGGCAGTGTTCCACACACTGGTGGTGCAGGTTGGCAGTGTTCCACACACTGGTGGTGCAGGTTGGCAGTGTTCCACACACTGGTGGTGCAGGTTGGCAGTGTTCCACACACTGGTGGTGCAGGTTGGCAGTGTTCCACACACTGGTGGTGCAGGTTGGCAGTGTTCCACACACTGGTGGTGCAGGTTGGCAGTGTTCCACACACTGGTGGTGCAGGTTGGCAGTGTTCCACACACTGGTGGTGCAGGTTGGCAGTGTTCCACGAGCTCCACAGTGGTTGCTGGAGTCCCCAGAGTCTTGTTTAGGAAAAGTTGTAATAAATGCAGGAAGGACCAAGATTTTGTTCAAAATTCTCTTTCCAAACTTTTAAAATTAATGGTCTGAATTTGGAACTTGGGAATAATTTTACTGTGCTCTAAAATTTAGGGAATCATTCAACTAAAAAAATCCTCATTTCTTTAGAAAATTTTGTATTTAAAATAAATTTAAATGTAGAATTACAGGTAAGTCTTCATGAAGTATTGATCACGAGATTTCTCTAATTAGTATCTAGTGAAATGACACGACAAATGTTGCGTATTGAAAAGAGAATAAGAAGAGAGAAAACACAATAGCTCCATGAGATAGTCTGCAGGCTTAGCACTCAATACCACAGCATCAGATTTTATCACGGTCACACCAGAGATGGTCATCCTAACACCTCAATAACTGCGCATCAGATCCACACCAAACTTAGGCTTTAGTGTTAAACGAGACCTATTTATGAAGATCCTTCATTAACTGTTAATGCTGACTTAACCAAACCTTGATATTAAGGCCCCACCAGACCTGCTCATCAACATACTTCTTAAACTTGTCATCCCTACTACACAAAATTCTGTCATCAAGATGACAGCAGATCTAATCGTCAAAGCAGACCAGTTGTGTTATCAAGAATACATCTGCTATGATCACCAACACTACACAAGATATGACTGTTTAAAGGCTACAACAGAAATTACTGTCACGACTAAACTGAAACTGAACATCAAACCTTGATTCAAAGACTGCACTAAGCCTCTTCATCAACCTTGATTCAAAGACTGCACTAAGCCTCTTCATCAACCTTGATTCAAAGACTGCACTAAGCCTCTTCATCAACCTTGATTCAAAGACTGCACTAAGCCTCTTCATCAACCTTGATTCAAAGACTGCACTAAGCCTCTTCATCAACCTTGATTCAAAGACTGCACTAAGCCTCTTCATCAACCTTGATTCAAAGACTGCACTAAGCCTCTTCATCAACCTTGATTCAAAGACTGCACTAAGCCTCTTCATCAACCTTGATTCAAAGACTGCACTAAGCCTCTTCATCAACCTTGATTCAAAGACTGCACTAAGCCTCTTCATCAACCTTGATTCAAAGACTGCACTAAGCCTCTTCATCAACCTTGATTCAAAGACTGCACTAAGCCTCTTCATCAACCTTGATTCAAAGACTGCACTAAGCCTCTTCATCAACCTTGATTCAAAGACTGCACTAAGCCTCTTCATCAACCTTGATTCAAAGACTGCACTAAGCCTCTTCATCAACCTTGATTCAAAGACTGCACTAAGCCTCTTCATCAACACCACACCATACCTGGTCTTTAAGGCTTCATCTGACCAGGTAATCAACCTACCACTTGCTCAGAAACAAAATGTTATGAAAGTTTGATAATAAGACGAATTAAGTGGAACTAGATTGGAGAAGAACTCAGAATTGCTTGTGTTTTAATGATCTTAAGTAAGCGAATTGGGCAAAGATTTGATTGCTAACTAATTAAGGAGAAGACCAAACAGTAATTAAGAGTGCATGTATTATTATTATTTTTATCATTTCAATGGAAACTAAACTGCCACACCCACAAGGATCATACAGTGCTGGTGGGTCGGATGTGCTAAATATGACATAGATCATAGACTAGCGAGGGTTAGGAGTATGGTAGAGACAGAGTCAGTGAGGGTAGTGGGGAAAATATAAGTCTGTGTAAGAAAAGAGGCCCTGAAAAAAAAGTCAGAGGTAAAGACTATAGATAGAATTATCTTTAATATGAGCGATACTTCTCGGTGGCAGAAGTCACAAAATAATTTTGCATGCACGATAATATATATTAAGTAAAATTAATTATATATAAAAGGGAATATCTTGAGATATTATGGTGTGAAATGAGAAGTTCCTTTTGTCATATTTTTAGGGATTTTAATCTCTTGACTGAGTCATGCATGTGACATGCTTAAAATGGATGTGACGTGCCTAAAATATTTGTGTGTGTGTGTGTGTGTGTGTTTGTGTACTCACCTATTTGTTGTTGCAGGGGTCGAGTCATAGCTCCTGGCCCCGCCTCTTCACTGATTGCTCCATGAGCTTTATCAAACCTCGTCTTAAAACTATGTATGGTTCCTGCCTCCACTACGTCACTTTCTAAGCTATTCCACTTCCTGACAACTCTATGACTGAAGAAATACTTCCTAACATCCCTTTGACTCATAGGAGTCTTCAACTTCCAACTGTGACCCCTTGTTTCTGTGTCCCCTCTCTGGAACATCTTGTCTCTGTCCACCTTATCTATTCCTCGCAGTATTTTATATGTCGTTATCATGTCTTCCCTAACCCTCCTGTCCTCTAGTGTCGTCAGGCCGATTTCCCTTAACCTTTCTTCGTAGGACAATCCTCTTAGCTCTGGGACTAGTCTTGTTGCAAACCTTTGCACTTTCTCTAATTTCTTGACGTGCTTGACCAGGTGTGGGTTCCAAACTGGTACTGCATACTCCAGTATGGGCCTGACGTATATGGTGTACAGAGTCTTGAACGATTCCTTAGTGAGGTATTGGAACACTATTCTTAGGTTTGCCAGCCTCCCGTATGCTGCAGCAGTTATCTGATTTATGTGTGCCTCAGGAGATGTGCTCGGTGTTATACTCACCCCAAGATATTTTTTCTTGAGTGAGGTTTGAAGACTTTGGCCACCTAGATTATACTCTGTCTGCGGTCTTCTTTGCCCTTCCCCGATCTTCATGACTTTACATTTGGCAGGGTTAAATTCAAGGAGCCATTTACTGAACCTGGCTTGTAGCCTCTCTAGGTCTCTTTGTAGTCCTGCATGATCCTCGACTGATTTAATTCTTCTCATTAACTTCACATCATTTGCAAACAGGGACACTTCTGAGTCTATCCCTTCCGTTATGTCATTCACATATACCAAAAGCAGTACTGGTACCAGGACTGACCCTTGTGGAACCCCACTCGTCACAGGTGCCCACTCTGACACATCGTCACGTACCAAGACTCGTTGTTGCCTCCCTGTCAGATATTCTCTGATCCATTGCAGTGCCTTTCCTGTTACGTGTGCCTGATCCTCTAGCTTTTGCATTAACCTCTTGTGAGGAACTGCGTCGAACGCCTTCTTGCAGTCCACGAAAATGCAGTCTATCCACCCCTCTCTCTCGTGTCTTACTTCTGTTACCTTGTCATAAAACTCCAGTAGGTTTGTGACACAGGATTTTCCTTCCCTGAAACCGTGCTGGTTGTCATTTATAAGTTTGTGTCTTTCTAGGTGCTCCACCACTCTCCTCCTGATGATCTTCTCCATGACTTTGCATACTATACACGTCAGTGACACAGGTCTGTAGTTTAATGCCTCGTGTCTGTCTCCTTTCTTAAAAATTGGGACTACATTTGCCATCTTCCACACCTCAGGTAGTTGCCCAGTTTCAATGGATGTGTTGAAGATTTTTGTTAGTGGCACACTTAACATCTCTGCTCCCTCTCTAAGGACCCACGGAGAAATGTTGTCCGGTCCCACCGCTTTTGAGGTATCGAATTCACATAGCAGCTTCTTCACCTCCTCCTCGGTTGTGTGTATTTCATCCAGCACTTGTTGGTATACCTCCCTATTCTGAATTCCTGGAGTCCTTCCTGTCTCCTCTGTAAACACTTCTTTAAATCTCATGTTGAGCTCTTCATATACCTCTTGGTCGTTTCTTGTGAACTCCCCACCTTCCTTCCTCAGCCTGATTACCTGTTCCTTGACTGTTGTTTTCCTCATGATGTGGCTATATAACAGCTTTGGGTCAGACTTGACTTTTGATGCTATTTCATTTAACTATTGTCGCTGAGCCTCCCTTCTTACCTGTGCATATTCGTTTCTAGCTCTTTGGCTAATCTCTTTATTTTCCTGGGTCCTTTGTCTTCTGTACTTTTTCCATTCTCTAGTGCACTTAGTTTTTGCCTCCCTACACCTTTGGGTAAACCAAGGACTCGTTTTGGTCTTCCCATTACTTCTGTTTCCCTGTGTAGTTCCCCCTTTTGTAGTTTCGTTTCTCCCTTCCTATTCCTGCTCCACTCTCCACTTGTAGTTCAACTATATAATCAAAACACAGAACCAAATGATCACTAGCTTCAAGGGGCCTTTCATACGTGATATCCTCGATGTCCGAACTACTCAAGGTGAATACTAGGTCCAGTCTTGCTGGATCATCTTCACCTCTCTCTCTGGTAGTGTTTCTTAATATGTTGATGCATGAGGTTTTCCAGTACCACATCCATCAGCTTGGCTCAAAATGATTCAGGACCCCCGTGGGGCTCCAGGTTTTCCCAATCAATCTCCTTGCGATTGATTGGGAAAACTAGTAACTTTGCTCACCCAATGTGGGCTCTTCTGGCCACCTCGGCTAGTGTGTCTACCATTGCTCTGTTGCTTTCATCGCCTTGGCCTTCTGCAGTTCTGTGGCGGGTTGTACATTACAGCAATTACCACCTTATGGCCCTCAGACTGAATTGTTCCTACTATGTAGTCCCTTTCGCCTATTCCATCCATTCCTTCCACTTCCTCAAATCCCCACCGGTTCTTAATGAGCAGTGCAACTCCTCCTCCCCCTCTGCTCCCTCTATCTTTCCTGAGGATTTGATATCCGGGTGAAAAGATTGCATCTGTTATCATCCTGGTGAGTTTCGTTTCTGTGAGTGCTATTATGTCTTGAGATGTCTCCGTTATTATTTCGTGCCACTCCTCACATTTATTTGTTATACCATCTGCATTTGTATATCAAATCTTCAACTTCTTTTCTAAAACTGTTGTCCTGGGGGTAAGTTGGGGTTGGGAAAGTGGGAGGCCTGATGAGGAACTATGGGTGGTTGGTGTGAAGGTGGAGTTTGTAATGAGGTGGGTGGAAGCATTGAGTATGGAATGTGTGTTTTGGGTTAGATTGTTTGGTTGCATTGGGGTTGTCCAGGTTGGGGGACATCTGAAGGTGATTGTATTTGAGCTTCCTCCTGAGTATGGGTTCTCATGTCTATCTCTCTTTCCTCCTTTTGTCTCTGTACCCTCTCTTTCAGTTTCTGTTATTCTTCTCATGTTCTGTCGCAGTCGAGATACACCCTCCAGTACTCTGACATATCTCTTAGTCTTGCTTTCTCCTGCAGGATCCTGTTTCGAGTCAATTCTCCCTTGGAAATCACTTTGACTGGCCGGATTTTTCATCTTGCAAACCCCCCTATTCTCAGAAAATTTGCCACCTGGGTCATGTCATCTTCTCCTATTGCTTTCATGATGTTTTCAATCGCTTTTTTCTCCCTTTGTCTTCTTGCTTCGTAAGTTTCCCCTTCAGCTTCCTGGAGCCCATAAACAAAGACTGATCTCTCTCTTTCATTCTCCCACTGCCTATCCCTATGTAACCCCTGATTCGATTTAGTCGTCTTCATTGCAGCTTTTCTTTCTACAATCTCTTCACTGTCTGTTATCCCTTGGCCCAGTGGCCTGTCACTTTCCCTTCTTAACTTTCCCTGTGCACTGCTGTGGTCTGTTAGGGCTTCTACGTATAGCTTAGCTCTCTATTTTTCTACACTCCCCTCGATTGTTCCTGATGTGATCCTCTCTTTTTCTCAGGCTCCACGATGGTCTGATAGGGCCTCTGCAAACAGTTTCACGACGTTCTCTACAGTCCCTTCTTTGTGACTGAGGTAGCAGTTTCTGGTACCATGTCCACATTGCTCTTTAGTTCTTTAGGCTGTTTAAAATTTTTCAGTTCCTCTTCTAATTTCTGTATCTTAGTCTCTGCTGTTGTGACTTGCTTCTCCCACTTCCTGGTTTCTGCAGCTATCCTTTCCTCCATATTCTTGCTTTCTGCAGCTATCATCTTCTCCATTTTCATGTTAAGCTCCTCCAGCTTCCTTCTCCACTCATGTTCCCTTTTCATGAGCTCTGCTGCCCAATCTTCCTTTGCAGACTCATCCTCCAATCCCCTAGTTTTCCGTCCTGCTCTCTGGGACCCTTTTATGCCCAAGGTCATTAGGGTTTAATTAATATAGAATTTATATGGAATTGTCCACTTAATATTATACTCAGGGTTTCTTTAATAAAGCTAATTAAAAATTCCACTAGTTTATAATATTATCTGGTTTATGAATATGTAATTATTATTATTATTATACCCGGGTTTTATGCATATATTAGGAGTACGTGTTAGATAGGTATGTAACACCTTGATAATGAGGTATGTTCTTGGTGGGTAATTCCGACCGCACTACCCTCTTCCCTTTGACGAGTTGACCTCAAGACCGGGTTTAGATGTAAGTTCAGTTGACACTCATTACTGACTCGGTGAGCTGTGTCTTGGCTGCTCTACTAGTACTCCAGTACTGTTCTCTCATGTTGTCATAGGTAGTTTTGACAAAGACACTCGTGAACTTTCTTGGTATGGAAATTCTGTGTTGAATTCCGGAGACAGTTACATCAAAATATTCTCAGTGTACGTTGGGACAAACTGTATCGTGTGGAATTCTGAAGGACATTGATCTCAAAAAGTGTTACTCAGAGGTGTTCCTTCTGAACATATATATACTCTCTTTCAAGGCGTGTGTCACGATCAAGGAAAATACTTAGTTCCTCTGTGTAGTGTCCATATAAACATTGATTATTTAAAGTGTTTATTTACGGTTGATAAAATCCGTACTATTGTACATAATCTACTTAGTATTTTTGTGTGACAAAGAAGACCTGACTAAGTGATATTTAATTGATATTTTCTAATATTTAAGCTTTTAATAAAAACCAGAAAAAGCTTTGTAAACTCTTATTTTTGCCTTATCTTGTAAAGAATGGAAGTTCTTCCTTATTCTTGAAAGTGATTTTGTTATGGTATGCCACTAACCTGGCCCTAGACAAAGGTTCGAACCGTAACACACCCCACTTTTTTTTTAAGATGCCACAGAGTAAAAAACTATGTATTTCTGTGTGGTTGTTTTGTGGTGGGATTGCCTGAGTGTTTGTGTGGGGGTGGAGGGAGGGAGAGGAGAAAATGGAGACAGTGGGGAAATGGAAGAGGTAGGGAGGGGGAAAGAGAGGGGAATATGAGGAGAGAGTGGAGGGAGAAGCAGAGGTGGAGATAGAATGGGAGAGGGGGAGAAGGAGGGGGAGAGAGGGGGTTCAGGGAAGGGAGTGGGGGAGAGGAGGGGGATGGGAGCAGGGGGAAAGAGTCTGTGTGGGCCTGTAGTGTGTGTGTGTGTGTGTGTGTTAGTTTTGTGTGTGTGTGTGTGTGTGTGTGTACTCACCTAGTTGTGGTTGCAGGGGTCGAGTCACAGCTCCTGGCCCCGCCTCTTCACTGGCCGCTACTAGGTCACTCTCCCTGCGCCATAAGCTTTATCATATCTCTTCTTAAAGCTATGAATGGAGCCTGCCTCCACTACATCACTTCCGAAACTATTCCACTTCCCGACCGCTCTGTGACTGAAGAAATACTTCCTAACATCTCTGTGATTTATCTGAGTCTTCAACTTCCAACTGTGTCCCCTTGTTGCTGTGTCCCATCTCTGGAACATTCTGTCTTTGTCCACCTTGTCAATTCCTCTCAGTATCTTATATGTCATTATTATGTCCCCCCTATCTCTCCTGTCCTCCAGTGTCGTCAGGTCGATTTCCCTTAACTTCTCCTCGTAGGACATACCCCTTAGCTCCGGGACTAGTCTTGTTGCAAACCTTTGCACTTTCTCGAGCTTCTTCACGTGCTTGGCTAGATGTGGGTTCCTAACTGGTGCTGCATACTCCAGTATGGGCCTAACGTACACAGTGTACAGGGTCCTGAACGATTCTTTATTAAGATGTCGGAATGCTGTTCTTAGGTTTGCTAGGCGCCCGTATGCTGCAGCAGTTATTTAGTTGATGTGCGCCTCAGGAGATGTGCCTGGTGTTATACTCACCCCAAGATCTTTTTCCTTGAGTGAGGTTTGTAGTCTCTGGCACTGCATCTGACCTAGTAGCACAAGCTAGTCAGAACCAACTCACACCCAACTGCACACACTCATATAATTATCTAGCCGAACACCTGGAGCTACCATCTCCAGGTAGTCAGGTCACTACCACTTAAGGAATTAGTACGGCAACTGACCTGGTAGAACAAGCTAGTCAGGTCCAAACTCACACCCACCCACACCCACTCATGTATTTATCTAACCTATTTTTAAAACTAGACAACGTCTTATCATCTATGACGGTACTCGAGAGTTTGTTCCACTCATCCACAACTCTATTACCAAACCAGTGCTTTCCTATATCCTTCCTGAATCTGAACTTTTCCAACTTAAAACCATTGCTGCGAGTCCTGTCTTGGCTGGGTATTTTCAGCATGCTATTTACATCCCATTTATTTATTCCTGTTTTCCATTTATACACCTCAATCATATCCCTCCTAATTCTACGCCTTTCTAGAGAGAGCAGATTCAGGGCCCTCAGTCTATCCTCATAGGGAAGAGTTCTGATACATGGGATCAACTTTGTCATCCTCCTTTGTACGTTTTCCAGTGCATTTATATCCATTCTGTAATACGGTGACCAGAACTGTGCAGCATAATCTAAATGAGGCCTAACCAAAGATATATAGAGTTGAAGAAAATCCTCAGGACTTCTGTTATTAATACTTCTAGATATGAAGCCAAGGATTCTGTTAGCTTTATTGCGAACACTTATGCACTGTTGTCTTGGTTTCAGATTACTACTAACCAGAACTCCTAAATCCTTCTCACAATCACAAGTAATAAGATCTACATTATTCAGTTTATATGTGGCATGGTTATTGTCCTGCCCAACATTTAAAACTTTGCATTTGTTTACTTTAAACTGCATCTGCCACTTCTCTGACCACTGCATCAGTTTATTCAAATCATCCTGGAGTGCTCTAATGTCCTCATTTGAATGAATTGGACGGCCTATTTTGGTGTCATCAGCAAATTTACTTATGTTGCTATTTATTCCCTCATCTATGTCGTTTATGTAAATTGTAAACAACAGGGGGCCCAAAACTGACCCCTGTGGAACACCGCTTGAGACGTGCCCCCATTTTGATTTTTCTCCATTTATGCAAACTCTCTGCCGCCTATTTGTCAACCATGCCTCTACCCAGGAAAACATTTCTTCTCCTATTCCGTGTGCCTTAAGTTTCCTCAGTAGCCTCTGATGTGGAACTTTATCGAAAGCCTTACTGAAGTCCATATACACAATATCATATTCATTACCATGATCTACCTCCTCAAACACCTTAGTGAAAAAAATGAGTAAATTCGTAAGACAGGAACGCCCCTTTGTAAAACCGTGTTGAGATTCATTAATCAATTTATGGTTTTCAAGATGGCTACGAATTGCCTCGGCAATTATTGACTCGATAAATTTACCAACTATGGATGTAAGGCTTATTGGTCTATAGTTCGAAGCTAAGGACCTGTCACCTGCCTTGTAAATAGGTATTACATTTGCCATTTTCCTCTTGTCTGGCACTATGCCAGTTTGTAGTGATATATTGAAAAGATTTGCCAAAGGTTTGCTAAGTTCCTCTTTACATTCCTTTAAAACTCTTGCAAACAGTTCATCAGGGCCTGGGGATTTATTAGGTTTTAATTTCTCTATTTGTCTGAGGACCATGTCACTAGTTACCCCAATCGAGCATAGTCTATTAATTCCGCTAGTATCCGAAAGGTTTCAAACCCGATTAACCAACACACCAACCAGCATCACTCAATGTATGATAGTAGTTTGAATATCATATAACATTTGTGAATCCTTTCTAGTAATTAGAGGCAGTTTCCTACTCTGCTGGATAAATGGACACCTGTCAAATAGAGTATGCTCTGTCCTCTACCAAGGCTTTAGAAGAGAGTCTAAGGGAATTTGCTTAGGTACACCACAGAGAGGAGTTATCAGTCCCATGCTATTTAATGTTCTGAGTAATGCTCTCCTAAATGCTCTACCTGCCTCACCTAAACATATAGCTATAAGCTTTGGAGATGACATCATGATCCATACAAGAAGATGAGTACCATTCTTAATGAAGGTCAAGCAATTTATAATCGATTAGGCCTCATAATATCTATCTCTAAACCAAAGATATTAACAAGCAAACGACATCCCCCACCCATCTATTTTAGTGTGAAAACATTAGCTATGTTAAATCTTACAGATACCTTGGTGTAGGCTAAATGTTCTCAAAGCTGGTGCTAATTTGAAAATCTTGAGAATGATGTACATAGCCTATATTAGGTCCCTAATCGATTATCCTGCTCCAATGTTGATATTAGCTAGAGAAGGTTCTCTCCTACCCTTGGAATTAATGCAAAATGAAGCTCTCAGAATTATTCCTGGCTGTCCCAAATCTACAAAGGTTCTTTATATGAGGAAGGAGCTTGGTATTACTAGTATCAGTGATAAGATTATTGAGATTAACACTGTACTTGGTATTAGAATGTTAAGAAATGAAACACACTGTCACAATGAATCTTACTAAATGTCTAGAAGTAAATACACACAGATCTAAATGGAGTGTGAAAACCTGCATGAACTGTATCACTGTAGACAAGAAGACCATTTCACCTCTCCATAGAAGATGTGTTCATTTATATCACATACCTACAAGTCCCTCCCTAGAAGCTCATTGCTAGTAATCCCTTCCTTAAATCACTTGTTAAAGCAACTGCTCAAGAAGAAATTTCTCGCCTAGCTGGTAGTAATAAGTTATCTCAAGTTATATACACTGATGGATCTAAACAGGAGTCTTCTGGCAGGGCTGCATCTGCTCTGGTTGAGAACGATAACAAATGTGTTGAACTAGGCATAAGAATTAACAACTGGGCGTCTACACTGCAAACTGAATTGTTTGCAACCCTAATGGCGCTCAAGCTAACTTGTGACACTGAGATTGACTCTGTCATCATTACCGGTTTTTTTTTCATTATTAAAGGCTCTTGATTCATATAATGACTCCAACCACATGCTCTTTGGAGAAGCCAGGAAAATATACTAAAAAATCAGGGAAAAAGGAATTACTGTACAATTGCTATGGATCCCATCACACATTGGATTAATCCTTCATGATAAAGTTGATATGATAGCCAAGAAGAGCACCCATACGGAGAATGTAGAATATAACTTTGGTATATCTGTGTCTAACATTAGGAATAATATTAGGAGAGAAGTAAATAATGAAAATGATAGCTATAGGAATGCAATTAGAAGCCTGAGTAGATCTATAACCCACTATAACATGAACATAGATAAGTATTTTCATGGAGCAACTTGCAATGTGAACAGACTGACTGATGTTGTAGTGGAAAGGCTTAGGCTTGGCTACAAGTACTTCTGACAGTTTGGGAGATACACAGATGATGATCAAACCAAAGGCAAATTATGTGATCAGGCATATGGTCACTGTCTTGAACACTATGTGCTTAATTGTCCACTTATTGAGTAATATAGAGATAGACAGTATAATAACCTATGTGACATGTCAAGATATCTTATTAATAAAATAAGATGCCAGTTATACTAAGCAAATTTCCTAAATTTGCTTGTAAAATATAAGTGAACTGTAGATATAAATCCAAATGTACACCAGTTAACCCTTTTGGGGCCTAGTGCCTAGGCCTTTTGTGTATCCATATGCTCTTGCGCTACCGTCCACAAGATGGGTATGGCGTGCACAATAAACTAGCCACTTCGGTGGCAAAATCTAAAAAAAAAAATCTTATACTTTCTTTGAATAGATGACAACAGGCAAATGAACGAATATACCAAGATTACAAGCTGAGTACTCTCAGGTCATGCAGTCGTCACACCTGCTGCTCAGTACTCTCAGTAGGAGAGGTGGCCATGCAGCCGTCACACCTGCTGCTCAGTACTCTCAGTAGGAGAGGTGGTGGTAAATTAGACACATATGCAACACTTGGGTATCTTTATTGAGGAAACGTTTCGCCACACAGTGGCTTCATCAGTCCATACAAAGGAGAATCGTGAAGAACAGGAGGAGTGTGAGGTTGTCAGGCCCTCAATCTTGAGGCGATGTTGTCAGTCCATCAATCTTGAATAGAATAACAGCATATGAGCAGAGGGAGCTTATATACTGTAGACAGGAGAGGTGCAGCAGTAGTAGGAGGTGTCACATTTGTTCAATGTGGAAGTAGGTCGTGCCCAAGGAATAAGCAAGCGAAGAAATCCCTGTATTAAGAAACAGGAGAGGTGGTCATGCAGTCGGCACACCTGTCGTGTCAGTATCATATATACACTTGTTTAGTGTATCAGCATTCATCCTAGTTATACAGCTGGTCCCTTTGCGTGTGACGTCACGATACCCGCTGACGTCAGAGGCTCAGCGCATGTGCGTAGCCACGCATAGGCGCCTACCCTCAGAAGTAACAGACCTACAATCTAGACAGACGTGGCTGGGCTCTCTCCTCACAGACTGTAAATATATCGTAACCATCCTTACAAGGAGTGTCTTTGACAACCTATATATCTCTCCCAAGACCCACCCAATAAGTGGTGCCAGCGGTGTGCCGTAATTTTTATCGATTACGCTGTTATAGAGAGATAGACGACGACAAGCAAGCAAACAGCCTTGTGCCTCCAGAAACCACGCTACCAGCTACCTACATCCAAGCAGTCTACAATATCTACAGTATCTCCTGGTCAGCTAAGTGCTTCATATGTTAATTTGTTAAAACCTACGAGGGGTTGACCCGGGTTTTGCAAATTCTGAACGAGTAAGCCAGTTTGTGAGGGGAGAGTACCATATCCAGCCAGTAAGCCACCACCAGTTATGTAAGCCTAGGCTTAAGCCAGCTTCTACCTTGCTGTGCTAATTTGTTACAAGATTCCAAGCCAGTCAATCTGTGTGAAAATGTTCTACTAAGCCAGCAAGCCACTCTGCTGTCTGAGAAGTAAGCCACGTGAGTCACGCATTTTTACCGCCCTTGTACTCCAGTGTATTGCTGTTCTGAGTGACAATACCATCCCTGTGGTATCCTGGGTTATTCAAGCCACCCTGGGTTAAATTACCGTGTGTTTTTATAACGGCGTAAGCCACCGGCGTGCGGGAAGTGGTGTAGGCCTAACCTACTCCACCCAGCCACCCACTACCCCCACCACCACCAACGCTAGGGCAGGCGCCATTAACCACGTGTCTCCACCCCCACACAAAGCATTAAGTGTGGATTATTTCACCCTTAACTGGGTCCTGCAAGCAGTTATTGGCTACGAACCAGGTCGAGCGTCCTGAGTGTGTTTCTTCTGAACTGTTGTGCCAACTTTACAAAGCCTTGGTTCATAGTTCATCGGTTTATGCACATTACTTCAAGTTATCTGCGCGAGTGGACCAGACCACCATCCTCCACCACCATCACCACCACCACTACACCACCACCACCACCACCACCACCACTACACCACGCTGCTGCAGTCAAGTTTTCCACCCTAGAGACAATTACTGTGTTGTTGTTTTATTTTTCAGATAATCTAGAGATAATTTCGTGTGTTGAGACAATTTTTGCCAGTTGAAATTTTGAGTTATCCTTGGAAGTGATCTGTGTTAAATTAATTTTTTGCATTAATTTTTTTATTTCACTAGTATTGTCTCTTGTTAATTATTTCGTTATAATTTCTGTGAATTTCGTTGTGTTACTAAGTATGCAGTAAGTACAGTTTTGTTAAAGTAATCTACTGTTCCTATATTCCACCAAGTAGTAATTTTAAAAGATTTTAATTTTTTTTTTTCCCCCAGCATTGTCCATGTGTTGCTTAATTTTTTTTTCTTGTTAATTGTGTTCCATCAAGTGTACTATCCCAGATTTATCATTTACTCTTTTACCCTTGTTTGTTAATATTAATTGTGTAATTAATTAATTTTGCTTGCCCCCAGTAATTACATATTGTTTTCTCCTCCAAGCAATTTTTAACCTTTTACCAGTAATATTCCCTGCTAATTCTTATGTGTTGCAGTCAGTGTAATTCTTCCCATTGCACCCAATATTGTTTTGTGTACTTGTTCTTTTTTGTATAGTGCTAATGTGCCTTCATTTTGCAGACTAGAGAAATAATTTACTGAAGATATTATTTTGCTCTAATAAATATTTATATATTTATAGTCAACAAGAGCATGACTTTGTGTAAGCAGTAAGTTATCTGTTCTGTGCCTTTGATTAGTATCTTCCAGCTGATGTAAGTGTTAAAACCATTTTATTGTCATTAATTTTCATTTGCTTTCATGTGTTGTTGAACAAATTCACTCTTAAGTTTGTTTAAAGTCAGTGTTCTTAGTAAATTGTTTTAGTAACTGTTGCATTGAGTTACCTTGCTTTCCTTGCAATTAAGAGTAAGAGTGTTCAAACTATTTTATTTCTATGATCTTTGTGTTGTGTGAAAATAATTTACCCCAGTGTGATTTTTTTCAATCAATCATCTCTGAAATTGATTTTGTGTAAATTAAATTCCCCAGTATTCACCTTGTTTTTATCAATTTTGTTGTGTTTAATTGCTCTAGTAACTTGTCATTTCTTAAGAGTAATAAGTAATATTCCAGAGAACTTTCTAAGTGATTCAAGCAGTAAAGTTACTTTAATTTTTGCCAGTGAATAATTACATTGAATTGTTTTATCAGATTGTTGCTATTGCCATAACCATTATTGAATTCTTTTAATTAGTTGTGCATTTAATTATTTTAATGTGTTGCAATATTTGTTGATATCTAAAACGAAAGAAAACTCATTTTGCAGTTATTTCAAGTAAAGCTAGATTATTTTATTTTAGTGTGTTGAATTTTCTTGCCAAGTCAATTTCCAGTGAGTTATCTTTTCTTTAGTGTTATTGTGCAATTATCCGTGTTACTTATGCAGAATAGTTAATAATTCTACCAGTTAAGCTATATTGTTCTATATACTTATGTTAATTTTGCTTCATTTGAATTATCGTTCATTTGCTCGAAGTCATGTTTCCAGTAAAGTCAAATCGTACTAATGTGTTTGCTGTAAGTCAAGGCAATGATGCTCAAGTAAATTCGTGCGATAATACTCTGTGTGCTACTATTCAGAGTTATAATGATAATGAGTCAGTAAACAGTCCTCATAGTCCCTTAATGACTGAAAGACAGTCTCTAGCCTTTGAGCAATGTGTTTGTTCTTCCAGCTTGTATCAGAGATTTGCCAGAGTGATGCGGAATGTGAAGTTCAGATTAGTTCTTGTAGAAAGTATGTGTTCTATTTGTTAACGTTGCCGAGTGATCAAGGCACTAGTATTACTGTCACTCCTGTCTGGAATCCTGCCCCTGCAATATCTTGCATGCAAGATAGCGTTCAGATGCCTAGGGTGCCGGAGGTATCCCGGACCGCCTTGAGTACTGAGTCTATCCTTGCAATGTTGCTAGTTCAAGTAGTAGTTCCTCTCCAGGGGACGCTTTGTTGAAGAAAGACTATTTGAATGAGTTATAGCATCTCTCGCTGATGCAAAAGTAATTTCAGAAAGCCGTTTCTGTTGCTAGTGTATTCACTAGAGTGCCAGTTGTTGTCCCTCGTGTTCCAGATAGTGATCTTTCCAGTTGACAGTAAGCCTATGCCGAGTAAAGTGTCATGTGTCGAGTAATTATTACCTGCAGTAAGAGATAGTGAGAGCCGTTCTCCTTTGCTCATACTTTGTGTCATTGAGCTAACTTTTTCAACCGGGGAGAGATCCATCCACTCTACCGAGTTTGTTCATTCCTTCAGTAGGAAAGTGATCATAAGTTGTGAGCTAAAGATAGAAAATTAGAAAATCCAGACTAGAACTGACGTTATTGACTGTGTGTCTTGTTATCAGATTTCTAGTATCTAGTAAGATTTTTGTGTGTTCAAGTTCTCTCCGAGTTCTGAGTTTTAACAGTACGTATATCCCATGTGCGCCGAGTTTATCTTTCCTGTTAAAACTTCTTCCCTGTAAATATTTATTCTTCCTCAGAAGCCGTAGAATGCATGAATACACATCGATTGATCGATCAAATTTGCAAATTGAAATTGTAATATATATAATCCATTATATCTAGATCCATTAAAATTCTCTTAAGTACCATTAACTCAAGAAGTGCGATAGTAAGATTAATCTTGATTAGTTCTAAGTTATAATGTGTTTGCTATTGTATAGATTCACCCAGTACCACCTGTCTGTTCAGCCTATAGAGTTGTCTAGTATGCCGAGATGTCATACGATAACATGGCCGAGCTGTCGTGTCAGTATCATATATACACTTGTGTAGTGTATCAGCATTCATCCTAGTTATACAGCTGGTCCCTTTGCGTGTGACGTCACGATACCCGCTGACGTCAGAGGCTCAGCGCATGTGCGTAGCCACGCATAGGCGCCTACCCTCAGAAGTAACAGACCTACAAGCTGGACAGACGTGGCTGGGCTCTCTCCTCACAGACTGTAAATATATCATAACCATCCTTACAAGGAGTGTCTTTGACAACCTATATATCTCTCCCAAGACCCACCCAATAACACCTGCTGCTCAGTACTCTCAGTAGGAGAGGTGGTCATGCAGTCGTCACACCTGCTGCTCAGTACTCTCAGTAGGAGAGGTGGTCATGCAGCCGTCACACCTGCTGCTCAGTACTCTCAGTAGGAGAGGTGGTCATGCAGCCGTCACACCTGCTGCTCAGTACTCTCAGTAGGAGAGGTAGTCATGCAGTTGTCACACCTGCTGCTCAGTACTCTCAGTAGGAGTGGTGGTCATGCAGTCGTCACACCTGCTGCTCAGTACTCTCAGTAGGAGTGGTGGTCATGCAGTCGTCACACCTGCTGCTCAGTACTCGCAGTAGGAGTGGTGGTCATGCAGTCGTTACACCCGCTGCTCAGTACTCTCAGTAGGAGTGGTGGTCATGCAGTCGTCACACCTGCTGCTCAGTACTCTCAGTAGGAGTGGTGGTCATGCAGTCGTCACACCTTCTGCTCAGTACTCACAGTAAGAGTGGTGGTCATGCAGTCGTCACACCTGTTGTTCAGTACTCTCAGTATTAGTGGTGGTCATGCAGTCGTCACACCTGCTGCTCAGTACTCTCAGTAGGAGTGGTGGTCATGCAGTCGTCACACCTGCTGCTCAGTACTCTCAGTAGGAGTGGTGGTCATGCAGTCGTCACACCTGCTGCTCAGTACTCTCAGTAGGAGTGGTGGTCATGCAGTCGTCACACCTGCTGCTCAGTACTCAGTAAGAGTGGTGGTCATGCAGTCGTCACACCTGCTGCTCAGTACTCTCAGTAGGAGTGGTGGTCATACAGTCGTCACACCTGCTGCTCAGTACTCTCAGTAGGAGTGGTGGTCATGCAGTCGTCACACCTGCCGCTCAGTACTCTCAGTATTAGTGGTGGTCATGCAGTCGTCACACCTGCTGCTCAGTACTCTCAGTAGGAGTGGTGGTCATGCAGTCGTCACACCCGCTGCTCAGTACTCTCAGTAGGAGTGGTGGTCATGCAGTCGTCACACCTGCTGCTCAGTACTCTCAGTAGGAGTGGTGGTCATGCAGTCGTCACACCTGCTGCTCTGTACTCTCAGTAGGAGTGGTGGTCATGCAGTCGTCACACCTGCTGTTCTGTACTCTCAGTAGGAGTGGTGGTCATGCAGTCGTCACACCTGCTGCTCTCTACTCTCAGTAGGAGTGGTGGTCGTGCAGTCGTCATACCTGCTGCTCAGTACTCTCCGTAGGAGTGGTGGTCATGCAGTCGTCACACCTGCTGCTCAGTACTCTCCGTAGGAGTGGTGGTCATGCAGTCGTTACACCTGCTGCTCAGTACTCTCAGTAGGAGTGGTGGTCATGCAGTCGTCACACCTGCTGCTCAGTACTCTCCGTAGGAGTGTTGGTCATGCAGTCGTCACACCTGCTGCTCAGTACTCTCAGTAGGAGTGGTGGTCATGCAGTCGTCACACCTGCTGCTCAGTACTCACAGTAATAGTGGTGGTCATGCAGTCGTCACACCTTCTGCTCAGTACTCTCAGTATTAGTGGTGGTCATGCAGTCGTCACACCTGCTGCTCAGTTCTCTCAGTAGGAGTGGTGGTCATGCAGTCGTCACACCTGCTGCTCAGTACTTTCAGTAGGAGTGGTGGTCATGCACTCGTCACACCTGCTGTTCAGTACACTCAGTAGGAGTGGTGGTCATGCAGTCGTCACACCTGCTGCTCAGTACTTTCAGTAGGAGTGGTGGTCATGCAGTCGTCACACCTGCTGCTCAGTACACTCAGTAGGAGTGGTGGTCATGCAGTCGTCACACCTGCAGCTCAGTACTTTCAGTAGGAGTGGTGGTCATGCAGTCGTCACACCTGCTGCTCAGTACTCTCAGTAGGAGTGGTGGTCATGCAGTCGTCACACCTGCTGCTCAGTACTCTCAGTAGGAGTGGTGGTCATGCAGTCGTCACACCTGCAGCTCAGTACTTTCAGTAGGAGTGGTGGTCATGCAGTCGTCACACTTGCTGCTCAGTACTCTCAGTAGGAGTGGTGGTCATGCAGTCGTCATACCTGCTGCTCAGTATTCTCAGTAGGAGTGGTGGTCATGCAGCCGTCACACCTGCTGCTCAGTACTCTCAGTAGGGGAGGTGGTCATGCAGTCGTCACACCTGCTGCTCAGTACTCTCCGTAGGAGTGGTGGTCATGCAGTCGTCACACCTGCTGCTCAGTACTCTCAGTAGGAGTGGTGGTCATGCAGTCCTCACACCTGCTGCTCAGTACTCCCAGTAGGAGTGGTGGTCATGCAGTCGTCACACCTGCTGCTCAGTACTCTCAGTAGGAGTGGTGGTCATGCAGTCGTCACACCTGCTGCTCTGTACTCTCAGTAGGAGTGGTGGTCATGCTGTCGTCACACCTGCTGCTCTGTACTCTCAGTAGGAGTGGTGGTCGTGCAGTCGTCACACCTGCTGCTCAGTACTCTCCGTAGGAGTGGTGGTCATGCAGTCGTCACACCTGCTGCTCAGTACTCTCCGTAGGAGTGGTGGTCATGCAGTCGTCACACCTGCTGCTCAGTACTCTCAGTAGGAGTGGTGGTCATGCAGTCGTCACACCTGCTGCTCAGTACTCTCAGTAGGAGTGGTGGTCATGCAGTCGTCACACCTGCTGCTCAGTACTCTCAGTAGGAGTGGTGGTCATGCAGTCGTCACACCTGCTGCTCTGTACTCTCAGTAGGAGTGGTGGTCATGCAGTCGTCACACCTGCTGCTCTGTACTCTCAGTAGGAGTGGTGGTCATGCAGTCGTCACACCTGCTGCTCAGTACTCTCAGTAGCTTCGTTAAGGCCTCAGAGAGACCTTGAACACTCTAACTCTTCTCCATTATTAAAATTACCCTAACATGTTAACTATATTTCATTTCAATAAGTAATCCCAGTGTGACACATCATTACTCAGAAGCAATTAATATAATGAAGTTTTCACCGGGTTTTACATTTAGTGTTAAAAATTACATAAATTGTGTGCACTAAATAGCCTTAGCAAGACTTAATATCAAGAAACATAAACAAATATATACTTAAAATATATATAACCAACAATAATTAGATGCAATTTCACAAAATTTAGCATTTCTCAGCTAATTTTGGCTGCGTAAATATACCTCAGGGTCCAGGTGTAATGACTTCAGTCAGGATGGAAAGGTAATGAGAGGAAGCAGATCACTGATGATCTATGATCTTCGGGAGACTGATGGAGGGAAGGAGATGGAAGGAGGAACATGAGATAATATCAGATACTCTGCGCATAGGATGACAGGAAGAAATTGGGAGGATGGAAAATATTCAGAGAATCTGGAGGTCCATGCACGGCAAACAACGCCAGATCAAAATAATCTTCTGCTCATATTTAGTTCAAACATAATAGTGAGACACATAGCAGCCTCAGGCACTCATCATCGTGTATACCTGGCACAGGACAGAGCAGCCTCAGGCACACATCATCGTGTATACCTGGCACAGGACAGAGCAGCCTCAGGCACACATCATCGTGTATACCTGGCACAGGACAGAGCAGCCTCAGGCACACATCATCGTGTATACCTGGCACAGGACAGAGCAGCCTCAGGCACACATCATCGTGTATACCTGGCACAGGACAGAGCAGCCTCAGGCACACATCATCGTGTATACCTGGCACAGGACAGAGCAGCCTCAGGCACACATCTTCGTGTATACCTGCGACAGGACAGGAAATAATTGGATAGGGAGAAGCTTGGTTCAGACCCATCAAGCTCCGTGTTTTTTTTTTAGGAAAGTGATGCCGAGGGGGAAGGAGAGACAGACACTTCCTCAAGGAATGTGTCAAGAAACATCAGTGATGTGTCCTGGCAGACACAGCTCATGCAGCATCTTCACGTTAGATTTTTGATATCCCCCAATTTTTTGCACATGTGTCTTACTAATTTATTGTTGGTGTTATGTATTAATACTAACACATTAGCGAAGAGTATGGCCAGTAAGTTTTTTTTAAATTTTGCATTTTAATTGTTTTATATACTGTATAAATAATATTCACATTGATTAATTAAAAAAAAAAACTATTAATATTTTAATTATAAGTACATTAATAATGATTCTGTCACAAATCATTTTTATGCTCAGATCCAAAACATATTTTATCCAACATCATAAGTTATTTTTTCCTATAAGACGCATAGTTTCTTGAGGATTTTAAGAAGGGATTACAATTATATTGTATGGAAACAGTACTGTGAAAAATGAAACTGGAACAAAGAGAAACAAACTCTCTGAACCCCTATTGCAGTGGTTCCCAAACTTTATTTTTTTCTCTGGGTCACACTTTTGGAATAAAAATTTGCTCGCGCCGCAACGAATTTTGTATTCATAAGAAATACATTAAAAAGTACTAGCAGTCCCTAATTCATAATATGAAAGACAACTACTTTATAATATGATCACGGGACTTCCAGAAAGTATAAAACAATCCAATTACGTAAAAACTCATTTCATTCTCAAAATATACGTAGGGACGAGCCTCGTACATATGTAACCTTAAGTTGGTATACAAACTCAATGAGAGGTGTGACTTTGTTTTATTGGGTAATCTCATTTATATTAGGCCTAATTTGAGACTAACTCTTATCTCCTCATCAACACTAAGAAGCCTTTCTCTTTTCTGGTCTTTGTTATTTATCAGAGCTGAAAATCCCTGTTCACAACAACTTGGACTCAGATCGTCCTCAGCATCACCTGATACTCCAACTTGGACTCAGATCGTCCTCAGCATCACTTGATGCTCCAACTTGGACTCGGATCGTCCTCAGTACCACTTGATGCTCCAACTTGGACTCAGATCGTCCTCAGCATCACCTGATGCTCCAACTTGGACTCGGATCGTCCTCAGCATCACTTGATGCTCCAACTTGGACTCGGATCGTCCTCAGCATCACCTGATGCTCCAACTTGGACTCGGATCGTCCTCAGCATCACCTGATGCTCCAACTTGGACTCGGATCGTCCTCAGCATCACCTGATGCTCCAACTTGGACTTGGATCGTCCTCAGCATGACTTGATGCTCCAACTTGGACTTGGATCGTCCTCAGCATCACCTGATGCTCCAACTTGGACTTGGATCGTCCTCAGTATCACCTGATGCTCCAGCTTGGACTCGGATCGTCATCAGCATCACCTGATGCTCCAACTTGGACTCGGATCGTCCTCAGCATGACTTGATGCTCCAACTTTTACTTGGATCGTCCTCAGCATCACCTGATGCTCCAACTTGGACTCGGATCGTCCTCAGCATCACCTGATGCTCCAACTTGGACTCGGATCGTCCTCAGCATCACCTGATGCTCCAACTTGGACTTGGATCGTCCTCAGCATCACCTGATGCTCCAACTTGGACTCGGATCGTCCTCAGCATCACCTGATGCTCCAACTTGGACTTGGATTGTCCTCAGCATCACCTGATGCTCCAACTTGGACTTGGATCGTCCTCAGCATCACCTGATGCTCCAACGTGGACTTGGATCGTCCTCAGCATGATTTGATGCTCCAACTTGGACTTGGATCGTCCTCAGCATCACCTGATGCTCCAACTTGGACTCGGATCGTCCTCAGTATCACCTGATGCTCCAACTTGGACTCGGATCATCCTCAGCATCACCTGATGCTCCAACTTGGACTCGGATCGTCCTCAGCATGACTTGATGCTCCAACTTGGACTTGGATCGTCTTCAGCATCACCTGATGCTCCAACTTGGACTCGGATCGTCCTCAGCATCACCTGATGCTCCAACTTGGACTCGGATCGTCCTCAGCATCACCTGATGCTCCAACTTGGGCTTGGATCGTCCTCAGCATCACCTGATGCTCCAACTTGGACTCGGATCGTCCTCAGCATCACCTGATGCTCCAACTTGGACTTGGATCGTCCTCAGCATCACCTGATGCTCCAACTTGGACTTGGATCGTCCTCAGCATCACCTGATGCTCCAACTTGGACTCGGATCGTCCTCAGCATCACCTGATGCTCCAACTTTTACTTGGATCGTCCTCAGCATCACCTGATGCTCCAACTTGGACTTGGATCGTCCTCAGCATCACCTGATGCTCCAACTTGGACTCGGATCGTCCTCAGCATCACCTGATGCTCCAACTTGGACTTGGATCGTCCTCAGCATCACCTGATGCTCCAACTTGGACTTGGATCGTCCTCAGCATCACCTGATGCTCCAACTTGGACTCGGATCGTCCTCAGCATCACCTGATGCTCCAACTTGGACTTGGATCGTCCTCAGCATCACCTGATGCTCCAACTTGGACTTGGATCGTCCTCAGCATCACCTGATGATCCAACTTGGACTTGGATCGTCCTCAGCATGACTTGATACTCTTGTTCTCACTTTTGAAAAATATCTGTCCATGATCTGCAAATAAAAAAAAATTAATTGTAATACTAAACCAGTTGCAAAGTAAATGTGACATAACGAACAGTGCAACTAAAGCATACAAGTAATGCAATACAACTGAAGTATGCAATGCAGGGTGACCCACTTAGCTACAGTTGCACTCACGAAATTTAAATAATGTAATGAGATAATCGATTATGCTAGCGGTGCGCTGATGCAACAAGAGAGATTATTTTATTTTCATCCTTGAGGCTCATCCTTAACACAAAGAGAAATGCCAAGTAATCTGGAAACTTGTGTTTCTATACATGAATGTTTAAATGTTTCTTTGTCCTTGAATCTTCCTGCCGCACCTGGCATCCTCTCTCACCACAATAGTGTGGCGCCACACCTGTCATCCTCTCACACAACACCAGTATGATGCCACACCTGTCATCCTCTCTCACACCACACCAGTATGATGCCGCACCTGGCATCCTCTCTCACCACACAACAACAAACAACAGACATAGCCCCACTCCACAAAGGGGACAGTAAAGCAATATCAAAGAACTACAGACCAATAGCGCTAACATCTCATATCATAAAAATCTTTGAAAGGGTTCTAAGAAGCAAGATCGCCACTCATCTAAATACCCATCTGTTGCGGCCTCCTACCTAACGGAAATTAGGTAGTAATCCTGCCGGCCAGCAGTCACCGGGTTACGTCATCAGACCCAATGTGTACTGCTGAGCCGGCTTGACTGGTAGTGTGTTCACCAGTCTCTCACAGACAACATCTGCTGGTGACATAGGCTTTACTGAATTCACCAGACTACAGCTACTGGTGACTAGCCTGTTCACCCCTGTGTGAGAGTCCACTGAGTTTTGACGGCCTCAGAGTTGCTGTTGGCCTCACTCAGTATTCATCTGATATCTGCTGGACTTTGTTCCTGCTGCTTGACTCACACCTTGGACTTCATTTCCTATTAGCTAGAGTAATCCTCTGTGTCTTCAGACGACAGTGTGAAGACACAGAGGATTGAGTGTCGTGTGAAGACACGGAGGATTGAGTGTCGTGTGAAGACACGGAGGATTGAGTGTCGTGTGAAGACACACATGTATGGCTTACCCAAGACCCATAAGCATAATATTCCTCTCAGACCAATCACATCAGGTATAGGCAGTGCACCACACAAACTAGCCGGAGTTCTTGCCAAACATCTTTCCTGCCTTTTGGGGACCATCAGCCCCGCTCATCTTAAACATTCAGGCGACCTTCTCAACCGCATCCGAAATCTCTCCATCCGAAACAAGAAACTAATCAGTTTGGACGTGACTTCCCTCTTCACTAAAGTACCTACCACACAAGCCATCGAGGTTCTACGACGTAAAGTCAATCAGGACCTTACCCTTCCTCTACCTCCCGGAGATTTTGTTGACCTTATTGAACTCTGTGTTAATTTCAACTGTTTTTCTTTCAATAACAGGCTCTACAAACAAACATACGGCATGGGAATGGGGTCCCCCATCAGTGCCGTCTTAGCTAACTTGTACATGGAACACCTAGAGGCTGAACACTTCGCCAACATCATACCCTCAAGCGTCACTTGGTTACGTTACGTAGACGACGTCCTCGTAATAACTCCCAAACGTTTTGATGTACGGAATCTTCAGGCAAGGCTCAACGCCGTTGAACCGGCGATCCAGTTTACACTAGAAGAAGAGTCCAATGACATGCTACCCTTTCTAGACGTCCTCATCCACAAAGTAGATATCAACCTAAGATTTCAAGTTTACCGGAAACCTACAAATAAAAATGATCTCACACACTTCTATTCCAGTCAAGATACTAAGACCAAAAGAGGCATCATCATCGGATTCTTCCTAAGAGCTTACCGAATTTGTAGTCCTGAGTTTCTTGACGAGGAATGTACATACATTCACCAAACCTTCACTGATTTACATTTTAATTCCTTTTTCATCAAAGATTGCAAGAAAAGAGCTCTTCAGATCATTAATTCTCCACGCGTCAACACCACTCCAAACAAAGTTATAATTCTTCCCAACAGCCAGGTTGCATCCAACATTTCTAAAGTATTTGCACAAGCTAACACTAGAGTCGCCATCGCTTCCAGTACTTCTATTAAGGATCTAACCAGGACTAAATCCAAGCACCATGAACCAGTCAACGCAGGGGTCTACACTATACCCTGTGGAGGCTGCGACAGAATTTATGTAGGAGAAACAGCAAGAAACCTCGAAACACGCATCAATGAACACATTAATGCATGCAGAAACGATAACCTGAACAACGCCTGCGTACAACACCGAAATTCCAACAATCATCTCATGAAATTCAAAGACGCCCGACTAGTAATCAAAGAAACTAATTTCCGTAGACGCAAATACCTTGAATCAGCACTTATCTCTGTTTCTAACACAATTAAACAAAACAAAGGCAGCTTCACCATCTCTGAAGTCTTAGCAAGATTCCTCCTGAAAACAGTAAACCCTACCATCACATAGTCTCTCCTGCTAATTCAACACAAGCACATCGTAGATGTGGAATACTCCTACAGGCCTTCGATATTTCAACCTCCAGCAAAAATATTTGTCTAACCTATTGTTATACTACCCAAGTATTTGTTTTATCACCTTTTTACTCATGTGCATATTGATTGTTCTACCTTATTGCATTACTACTACTACTACTATTACTACTTATATCACTACTACCTCGACCACCACTAGTATTTCACCTCACTTTGAGAGTATATAATAGCCCACTGTGTCCATGTATCGCTTGTAACGGCTTGAGAAAGCTCCTGGAGAGCGAAACGTTGCCACAATAAAATGTCACATTAGTTGCATTTGTGTCATTTTACTTAACACGGAGGATTGAGTGTCGTGTGAAGACACGGAGGATTGAGTGTCGTGTGAAGATACGGAGGATTGAATGTCGTGTGAAGACACGGAGGATTGAGTGTCGTGTGAAGACACGGAGGATTGAGTGTCGTGTGAAGACACGGAGGATTGAGTGTCGTGTGAAGACACGGAGGATTGAGTGTCGTGTGAAGACACGGAGGATTGAGTGTCGTGTGAAGACACGGAGGATTGAGTGTCGTGTGAAGACACGGAGGATTGAATGTCGTGTGAAGACACGGAGGATTGAGTGTCGTGTGAAGACACGGAGGATTGAGTGTCGTGTGAAGACACGGAGGATTGAGTGTCGTGTGAAGACACGGAGGATTGAGTGTCGTGAAGACACGGAGGATTGAGTGTCGTGTGAAGACACGGAGGATTGAGTGTCGTGTGAAGACACGGAGGATTGAGTGTCGTGTGAAGATACGGAGGATTGAGTGTCGTGTGAAGACACAGAGGATTGAGTGTCGTGTGAAGACACGGAGGATTGAGTGTCGTGTGAAGACACGGAGGATTGTTATAAAGAAGGTTGTGTTTAAGTTTGTGTCAGTAATAACACTGGTGAAGGTGTAACACGTAAAGTCATGTAACGTTAACGTATCATGTAACACTGTTGAAAAGGCTGTGACAGAGAATGTGTTCATGACAATAGAAAAGGGAGTCTATGACAATGAGAAGGCTGTGTTATGACACAGAGAAAAGGATTGTAGAGAAGGTGTCGTAAGACAGAGGGCGTGTCATGGAACACAGAGGAAGTGTCGTGTGACACTTGTGAGAAGGCGTGTCGTAACACAAGAGTCAAGGGTGTCTGAGACACGGAGACGTAGGCGTCATGACAATAAGAGTGGTGGTGTCATGTGACACAGAAGTAGGAAGGGTCATGACTGTTATTGTAACATGTACTATATCTATATCTGATTGTGTACCAAAGAAAAATAGATGTAATCTATTGTGATATTAAATACCAAAGCATTTGTTTTATATGAAAATATACTATAGTAAAGATTATAAATTTTAATGCTTATTGTTATCCCGAACTCTCCCATATTACAAGAACACTAGTAACAGGCTGAATTTAATATTAAACTAGTGAATATTGTAATACCATCAATTACACAACCCAGGGCAGCATGTGTTTAGAGCAGGTCACTCCTGCCTGTACCAACTACTGGACCTCTACGACAAGGTCCTGGATGCTCTAGAATACAAACAGAATACAGATGTTATATACACAGACTTTGCAAAAGCCTTTGACAAGTGTGATCATGGTGTAATAGCACACAAAATGCGTGATAAAGGAATAACAGGAAAAGTTGGCAGATGGATCTATAATTTCCTAACAAATAGAACACAAAGAGTAGTAGTCAAGAGAGTAAAGTCTGAGGCGGCTACGGTGAAAAGCTCTGTTCCACAAGGCACAGTACTCGTTCCCATCTTGTTCCTCATCCTCATGTTGGACATAGACAGGGATATAAGCCACAGTGCTGTGTCTTCCTTTGCAGATGACACCCGAATCTGCATGACAGTGTCCTCCATTGAAGACATTGCAAGACTCCAAGCAGACATAAACCAAATCTTTAAATGGGCTGCAGAAAACAATATGAAGTTCTTTGATGAGAAATTTCAATTACTCCGACATGGAAAACGTGAGGAAATTAAAATTTCATCGGAGTATAAAACAAATTCCAACCACGCAATAGAGCGAAAAACTAATGTCAAAGACCTGGGAGTGGTCATGTCAGAGGATCTCACCTTCAAGAACCATAACACTGTAGCAATCTTATCTGCTAGAAAAATGACAGGATGGATAATGAGAACCTTCAGAACCAGGGATGCCAAGCCCATGATGGCACTTTTCAGGTCGCTTGTTTCAGGTCGCTGGAATATTGCTGCACACTAACTGCACCTTTCGAGGCAGGTGAAATTGCTGACCTAGAAAATGTGCAGAGAACCTTCACGGCACGCATAACTGCGATAAATCATCTCAATTACTGGGGATGCTTGAAGTTCCTAAACCTGTACTCCCTAGAACGCAGGCGGGAGAGATACAATATTATATTCAATTGGAAAATCCTAGAGGGATTAGTAACAAACGTGCACACGAGAGTCACTCCCTACGAAAGCAAAAGACTCGGCAGACAATGCAACATCCCCCCAATGAAAAGGAGTTGTTCCTCTAGCACGTTGAGAGACAACACAATAAGTGTCAGGGACCCAAGACTGTTCAACTGCCTCCCAGCATACATATAGGGGATTACCAATAGACCCCTGGCTGTCTTCAAGCAGGCACTGGACAGGCACCTAAAGTCGGTACCTTACCAGCCGGGCTGTGGTTCGTACGTTGGACTGCGTGCGGCCAGCAGTAACAGCCTGGTTGATCAGGACTTGATCCACCATGAGGCCTGGTCACAGACCGGGCCGCGGGGGCGTTGACCCCCGGAACTCTCTCCAGGTAAACTCCAGGTAAACACCAGTATGATGCCACACCTGTCATCTTCTCTCACCACACCAGTATGACGCCACATCTGTCATCCTCTCTCACCACACAAGTGTGATGCCACACCTGTCATCCTCTCCCACCACACCAGTATGATGCAACACCTGTCATCCTCTCTCAACACACCAGTGTGATGCCACACCTGCCATAATCTCTCACCACACCAGTGTGATGTCACACCTGTCATCCTCTCTTACCACACCAGTGTGGCGCCACACCTGTCATTCTCTCCCACCATACCAGTGTGGCGCCACACCTGTCATTCTCTCCCACCATACCAGTGTGGCGCCACACCTGTCATCCTCTCCCACCACACCAGTGTGATGTCACACCTGTCATCCTCTCTCGCTACACCAGTGTGATGCCACACCTGTCATCCTCTGTCCCCCCATCAGTGTAGCGCCACACCAGTGTGGCGCCACACCTGTTATCCTCTCTTACCACACCAGTGTAACTCCACACCAATGTGGTGCCACACCAGTGTGACGTCACACTCTTTGCCAACCACTGCCTTATAGGTATCCCCTTCACTATAGTAATTAAATAATTTAGACATCAAGATGTTTGTTGTAATGCAGTTTAGCTTCACAAAACTGAACACTGAAAATAACAAAAACATTTTTCAGTGGATTCCATCTTTGGGGCGTTAAAAAAATATATTGCTAAGATTTTGTTTGGATTCAGTCAAAAATCCAATTTTTATTTATTTTTTATAAAGATTTTGTCGAGAACACCAAGGTTCTCTATATTGTAAAGGAAAAGATTATGGTGTTCTCTTTCTAACAGCAAAAATAATTGTGTTATGTTTCATGTAGGAGAGACCTGGTGTTCAGAGCCTCGTGTGAAAGCTACTGGTGTTCAGATCCTTTGTGAGAGAGATACTGGTGTTCTAATCCTAGTAGTAAAGCTACTGGTGTTCAGATCCTAGTGAGATACTGGTGTTCAGATCCTTTGTGAGAGAGATACTACAGTTCTGATTCTAGTAGTAAAGCTACTAGTGAGAATAGTAGTAAAGGTACTGGTGTTCAGATCCTAGTGAGAAAGATACTGGTGTTCAGATCCTAGTAGTAAAGCAACTGGTGTTCATATCCTAGTGAGAAAGATACGGGTGTTCAAATCCTTTTGAGAAAGATATTGGTGTTCAGATCCTAGTGAGAAAGATGCTGGTGTTCAGATCCTAGTGAGAAAGATGCTGGTGTTCAGATCGTAGTTCGGGTCTTGGTGGGAGAGATGGCTAAGTTCCGATTCTGAGGAGAAAGATACAAGACTTCCCATAATGGTGGGAGGGATACCGATGTTTTGATCCTCGTGGGAGAGGTACAGCTGGATACTTGTATTCTGATAAAGATACACTTGTGCTCTGATTCCTGGAAAAAAATATTACTTTTATGACCCTTGTGGCTCATTCATTTTGAGAAAGCTTATAGTATTCTGAGTCTGTCAGGAAAGATAATGATGGTCTTATCCTCACTGAAGTTATAATGATGTTCTGTTAGTTCTTGGTGGGAGGTACATGTACTTGTGTTGCTATCCTGGTGTGAGAGAGATATTGGTATTTTGATCCTGGTGTCAGGAAGATACTCTCGTTTCTATCCTTTTGTGCTGGAACTAATAGAGTTCGAATCCTCATAAGAGACTGATATATTAATGTTCTTTCCACTTCGGGAAGAGATATTAATCTTTTAATTTCCAGTAATTATCATGGTTCAGGATTAAAATGTCACTACGGTAATTTTCTTATAGAACCTACAACACTTAGGCAACAAGTCTTAGCTAAAATGTTGTTTCTCTTAGCGTGATCTTTTTATGTTACCTAATAACTCTTAACTTCTTTCAAATTCCACCAGTCAGGTGCCAAGAGAAAGGTTGGATCAGGTGACAGATGGGCAGGTAAAAGTTGGAGATGCAAAGCTGGATGTGGGATGCTTCAAAGTCGCGATATCTATGTAAGAGGTCGGGGGAGGGGGCTGGGTCTGCTTTGGATCTGCCTAAGTAGGATTGTGTGGAGAACACTGATGCGTCCACCGTTGCTTATTTGCAATGGTGAACGTATCATCGTGTTTTTTCAATGTGCTTTGGGGACCTAAAAGATGGCAGCCACGAGACGTGATGAGTTAAATCTTTTTAAGGACACTATTGCTTTCTCTAAGATGAGTTTTAAGGACACTATTACTTTCTTTAAGATGAGCTTTAAGGATACTATTGCTTCTCTAAGATGAGTTTTAAGGACACTATTGCTTCTGTATGATGAGTTGTAAGGACACTATTGGTTCTGTATGATGAGTTTTAAGAACACTATTGCTTCTCTAACAAGAGTTTTAAGGACACTATTACTTTCTTTAAGATGAGCTTTAAGGATACTATTGCTTCTCTAAGATGAGTTTTAAGGACACTATTGCTTCTGTATGATGAGTTTTAAGGACACTATCACTTTCTCTAAGATGAGTTTTAAAGATACTATTGCTTCTGTAAGATAAGTTTTAAGGATATTATTGCTTTCTCTAAGATAAATTTAAAGGACACTGTTGCTTGCTCTAAGATGAGTTTTAAGGACACTTTTGCTTGCTCTAAGATGCGTTTTAAGGACACTATTGCTTGATCTAAGAGTTTTCAGAGAACTATTGTTACTACAAGAGCTGTACTGCCTCTGGGGAGGACAATCCGCCTATTTACATCCAACATTTCCATTGGAATTTGCTCTATCCAGACCTGCTTCATATTCTGTTGTTTTCTACACTTTAACCCTTTTCTTATCGCTCAATATAAATATACTGGATTTAGGAAAACTAATAATTTTGGAATATGGAATAATGGCATCCACTTAAATCACAATGATTATGACCACAGGTGCATCGGTTATTAATGCTATATAAATTATAATAATACTAATAATAATAATAATAATAATAATAATAATAATAATAATATTATTATTATTATTATTATTATTATTATTATTATTATTATTATTATTATTATTATTATTATTATTATTATTATTATTATTATTATTAGTATTACTATTATTATTATTCACAGGATATATAACCTGAGTGGAGTATTTTTTTCATTGCATATAATGTAAGAATTTACTTTAATTAATATTTTAGGGATTAAAGTATTCTTGTCTTGTGGCGATTGATTTTAAACCCCATTAAACAACGAATCATGGTGGCAGAAGACAAATGTTTAATTAAGAATAATGATGAGAGGGAACACATGGAAAGAGAGGAGGCAGATAGCGAAGTGTGCATAACAGGAGGTGGAAACAAATTGTGTAGTTGACAAGTGTTGGAGAGAGAGAGCATACCTGGAGTATACCTCGAGTATACCCGGAGCATACCTGTAGTATACCTGGAGCATACGGAGTATTCCAGGAGTATACCTGGAGCATACCTGGATTATTCCTGGAGCATACCTGGAGTATAACTGGAGCATACCTGGAGTATACCTGGAGTATAACTGGAGCATACCTGGAGTATAACTGGAGTATACCTGGAGTATATCTGGAGCATATCTGGAGTATACCTGAGGCATACCTGGAGTATACCTGGAGAATACCTGGAGTATACCTGGAGCATACCTGGAGTATACCTGGAGCATACCTGGAGTATACCTGGAGCATACCTGGAGTACACCTGGAGCATACCTGGAGTATACCTGGAGCATACCTTGAGTATAACTGGAGCATACCTGGAATATACCTGGAGCATACCTGGAGTATACCTGGAGCATACCTGGAATATACCTGGAGTATTACTGGAGTATACCCGGAGTATACCTGGAGCATACCTGGAGTATACCTGGAGTATAACTGGAGCGTACATGGAGTATACCTGGAGCAAACCTGGAGTATACCTGGAGCATACTTGGATTATACCTGGAGCATACCTGGAGTATTCCTGTAGTATACCTGGAGTATATTTGGAGCATACATGGAGTATACCTGGAGCATACCTGGAGTATTCCTGGAGTATACCTGGTGAGGATTTCGGGGGTCAACGCATCTGCGGCCCGGTGTGTGACCAGGCCTGGTGGTGGAGCAGTTCCTGATCCACTGAAGAGTGTCATCATGGGCTTGGCATCCCTATTTTTGAAGGTTCTCATTATACATCTAGAAGATGCGATTGAAACAATGTTGTGATTTTTGAAAATGAGATCCTCTGACATTATCACTCCCAGGTCTTTTACATTAGTTTTTCGCTCTATTTTCTATTTGGAATTTGTTTTATACTCCGATACAGTTTTAATTTTCTCACGTTTTCCATATCGGAGTAATTGAAATTTCTCATCATTTAACTTCATATTGTTTTCTGCTGCCCATTCAAAGATTTGCTTGATGTTCGCCTGGAGTCTTGCAGTGTCTTCAATGGTGGACACTGTCATGCAGATTCGGGTGTCATCTGCAAAGGAAGACACGGCACTGTGGCTTATATCCCTGTCTATGTCCGATATGAGGATGAGGAACAAGATGGGAGCGAGTACTGTGCCTCGTGGAACAAAACTTTTCACAGTAGCCGCCTCAGACTTTACTCTGTTTACTACTACTATTTTGTGTTCAATTTGTTAAGAAATTATAGATCCATCTACCAACTTTTCCTGTTATTCTTTTATCCGAATTTTGTGTGCTATTACACCATGGTCACACTTGTCAAAGGCTTTTGCAAAGTCTGTGTATACTACATCTGCATTTTATTTGTCTTTAAGAGCATCCAGGATCTTGTCATAGTGGTCCAGTAGTTGGTACAGGCAGGAGCGACCTGCTCTAAACCCATGCTGCCCTGGGTTATGTAACTGATGGGTATCTAGATGAGTGGCGATCTTGCTTCTTAGAACCCTTTCAAAGAATTTTTTGATATGGGATGTTAGCGCTATCGGTCTGTAGTTCTTTGCTATTGCTTTACTGCCCCCTTTGTGGAGTGGGGCTATGTCTGTTGTTTTTAGTAACTGTTGGATGACCCCTATGCTCCCTCCATAGAATATTAAAAGCACATAAGAGGGGTTTCTTGCAGTTCTTGAAGAAAACGAAGTTTCACGAGTCTGGGCCTGGGGCAGAGTGCATGGGCATGTCATTTATCGCCTTTTCGAAGTTATTTGGTGATAGGATAACATCAGACAGGTTTCAATATTCTAAATTCTGGGTTTCGCTCATAAAAAATCAATTAGGTCTTCGACTCTTAGTCTGGTTAGCGGTTCGCTAAAACTTAGTCATATTGGGACTTGAGTAGCTCAACTCATTTCCTTGCTGTCATCTGTGTAGCACCCATCTCGTTTAAGTAGGGTCCTAATACTGGACGTTGTGCTCGACTTAGATTTGGCATAAAAAATGAAATATTTTGGGTTTCTTTCAATTACATTTATGGCTTTCAGTTCTTCTCGCGTTTCTTGATTTCTGTAAGTTTCCTTTAGCTTAAGTTCAAAGTTTACTATTTCTCTGACCAGTGCCTCCCTTCGTTTTAGAGATATATTGGCCTCTTTTAGCCGCTGTTATCCTTCGCCTTCGCCTGTATAGGGAGCGCCTCTCTCTTTCTAGTTTACATTTTCTTCCAGTTTGAGTCATTTAGGACCTGGTTGACTTGGTCCCACCTTAAGTCTTTGTTATTGAAGTTGAATTTGGTGAAGGTTCCCTCTTTACTGATCACATTTTGCTAGTCTGAGGCCCCGTGCATACATGTATGAACCTCTATTATGTTGTGATCTGAGTATTTTTTTTATTTAGTAATATTTCGTATCAGATCATCATTGATAGTGAAGATGAGGTCCAGTGTATTTTCCAGTCTTGTTGGTTCTATCATTTGCTGGTTTAAGGCGAATTTGGTGCAGAGATTTAAAAGCTCGAACGTGTGCGAGTTTACATCTGTATAAACTCTTCCCTATCTACACCAATTTTTTTTATAAACAATTGACGATAGAGTCTAAATGTTTAGCCATGCTCTATAATGCTCTACAATGCTCTATAATGCTCTACAATGCTCTATAATGCTCTACAATGCTCTATAATGCTCTACAATGGATACATAAAATCTTAAGAGTAAATTCTAACTAATTGAAAGATGACACTTAGATGAAGTAATTGAATTATTAATATTACAGCAGGACATATGTCTGTAGGTATATCTGGTATAATTCCATTTCAGGATTTTTTTACAATCTAAACAATATTAAATAAAACTTATGTAGATCATCAGGGACCTCATCTTCCAAGACTATAAACAACAACCTGAATCATCAAACCCTTTTGTGTTGATACTCTCATAAAGAGGGGTGCCTTGAGGATAGTAAAGGGCTCTTGATCCAGTTAAGAAGAGCTCCTTCCTATTCCTTAGATCAAACCTGTTTTACCTACCATTTCCCCATACACTGTGTAACTATCTTAGAGTTTAGTACATCCCTATGAATATAATCCAGGTAGGGAAATGTAACTGGTACTGAGAGACAATCAGATTCAGTCCAAGGAAGGGAGATCAGGTCTAATTTTTAGATCAAGAGCTTTTGATTAGCATCAAGGACCCTCTCTTGAGGGGAAACTTTCATGGATTTCCATATGTTGCTTACATTATTTCAACAATACTGTTATGGAAGCAGAACACATGATGCAACAATTTATGGTCGGGTAATATGCCATGAATGGTATGTGATACAGTATACCACCATGTGTACTTAGTATATTAGTCTAAGACTGATGATTGCATGGCCTTAAAGCTGCAAGTAATTTATACACTGACGACTGAGTGTATTGAAGCACCATGTGGACACCATGAAATCTTGTCTATCAGTGTATATACAGAGATACACATCTTTTGGTGTATGTTCACACCTTTTGATGTATATCCACTGATACTCATCTATTTTTCAGTACATCCAATGAGAAAGATCTGTCAGTGTGTTTGCAGTATACTAATACACATCTCACTGTATACTGTACCCTGTCATGTGCACTTGCAGTTACCAATGTCTCAATATTGCTGGACCTTATTTGATATGAGGATAATATAGAGGGTGTTGGCGACCAAGTAAACAGCTATAGGTGATATGTGCTGGAGGAAAGAGACAATGTAGTTGAGAGGTTGTGTTGGAGAGACTATATTTGACAGGAATTAGTGTTCGAGACAAGAGCTGGTGGAGTGATTTAGTGCAGTTGGCTGGGTTTTGCAGAGAGATAATACATGTAGCAATTACTTGTGGAGAGAGATAGTGTAGTTGAATGGTACTCGTGAGGAGAGATAATGTTTTGGATTGTTTGATGGGGAAGAAAGAAAGTTTAATAGATAGTTGCTGGTAATAGTGAACAGGAAGTATTGTTGAAAGGTGTTGGTGAAGAGATAATGTAATTAACAGAATGAGGTGGAGAGATACAGTGTAATTGACATGAGGTGGAGAGATATAGGTTGTGGTGGCTTGAGATAAAGTTGTTGACAGGTGATGGTGGAGAGATTGACAGGTACTTATAGATAATGATAGTACAGCAGGCAGGTGCTGGTGCATTTGACAGTTTGTGAAGGTTCAACAACTCTATCAGAACCTCAAAGAGTATTTGATAAGGCTGGTTCCTCCTTATGGAAATTAAAAGATAGAAAAATCAATGAAAACATAATAACATAAACAATTTTATTAATACAAAAAATAGTAAATATAAAACACTTAAACATGAAATTAATGATACTTGAAGGAAATAATTGAAAAATGAAACATATAAATAATTAGTGATTCAAAGCTAATATGTACTCAATACGTGGTTAAGAATGGTGCCGTGCCGATGTCCATGGCACGTAGCTCTGAATGGTGCCGTGCCGATGTTCATGGCACGTAGCTCTGAATGGTGCCGTGCCGATGTTCATGGCACGTAGCTCTGAATGGTGCCGTGCCGATGTTCATGGCACGTAGCTCTGAATGGTGCCGTGCCGATGTTCATGGCACGTAGCTCTGAATGGTGCCGTGCCGATGTTCATGGTACGTAGCTCTGAATGGTGCCGTGCCGATGTTCATGGCACGTAGCTCTGAATGGTGCCGTGCCGATGTTCATGGTACGTAGCTCTGAATGGTGCCGTGCCGATGTTCATGGCACGTAGCTCTGAATGGTGCCGTGCCGATGTTCATGGTACGTAGCTCTGAATGGTGCCGTGCCGATGTTCATGGCACATAGCTCTGAATGGTGCCGTGCCGATGTTCATGGCACGTAGCTCGGAATGGTGCCGTGCCGATGTTCATGGCACGTAGCTCTGAATGGTGCCGTGTCGACGTAGCTCTAAATCCTGGTGTGGAACACTGCGCCGTTGTTGATGACGATTGGTCACAGGTGACTGCTGAAGCACTGAGTAGACAGTGACGCCAACACGAGTAGAGATTCTGACGAACAGAGGTACTGTGATCCTCTGTCCACCACAACACTTGTGAAGCAGAGGTACTGTGATCCTCTGTCCACCACAACACTTGTGAAGCAGAGGTACTGTGATCCTCTGTCCACCACAACACTTGTGAAGCAGAGGTACTGTGATCCTCTGACCACCACAACACTTGTGAAGCAGAGGTACTGTGATCCTCTGACCACCACAACACTTGTGAAGAAGAGGTACTGTGATCCTCTGTCCACCACAACACTTGTGAAGCAGAGGTACTGTGATCCTCTGTCCACCACAACACTTGTGAAGCAGAGGTACTGTGATCCTCTGACCACCACAACACTTGTGAAGCAGAGGTACTGTGATCCTCTGACCACCACAACACTTGTGAAGCAGAGGTACTGTGATCCTCTGACCACCACAACTTTTGTGAAGCAGAGGTACTGTGATCCTCTGTCCACCACAACACTTGTGAAGCAGTTGAGTCGCCAGTAAGAACCACCATGAATCGTTGGTGGGGTTATACCTGAGGGAGGGCTGCTGGTGTGTCGGGTACAAGTGGGAGGGGACCAGTGTAGGTACAGATGTCAGAGTCATACTCATTATTATTATAATAAAAAAGAAACGCTAAACCTACAAGGGTCATACAGCGCAGCATGGCAGAGAAGGGTGTAGGAGTATTGGGTAGTTTTAAATTTAGGTTGGATAAATTCATGAGTGAAAGGGGTTGGATTTGATTGGGAATTGCACATGAGTAAATAAAATTATCAAAGCTTATTTCTTGGGTAGCATTGAAAATTAGGTTGAACAAATATTCTGTTAGTGGGATGGAATGTGAAGGACCTGCCTAGTATGGGCCAACAGGCTTGCTGCAGTGTTCCTCCTTTCTTATGTTCTTATGTTCTTATGAGAGGGAGTATTATTAGGTCATGGAGTGCAGCGAGGCAGTGGATAGTGAAGGGGAAGAGGGTAGCAAGAGACTGAGGTAGAAAGGGCTGTGAGGAGTGCTAGAGGCATCATCATCAGAGTTTGTGCAGTAAAGCAGTTGCTATCAGTCAGTGAGAGAGTCTGGGTTAAAGGAGGGTCCATCAACAAGAAGGCAAGGTAAAGTAAGGGTAATAGAGTGGTAACAACGTTGGAGGTCAATTCTGCGGCGTCGTTGATAGAGTGGCCAGTCCAACAGAATATAGCTAACAGACACTGGAACCTGACAATTTTCACATAGTGGAACAGGAAGCCTCTCCATGATATACCCGTGAGTAAGACGAGTGTGGTCGATGTGAAGACGGGAGTGTAGTCTCCCAACCTCGACAGTGATGACAAGAAGAAGGCCAGAAACCTATACTTGGGTTAATAGAATGTACTTCATGTAGCAGATCAGACCATCGTTGCTGCCAACGGGTGTGAAGGTGGGTAGCAATTATAGCAAAATATAATACAATATAAATATAAATATAATTTAAAGTATAATCTGTGAATGGAACACCTTTATATGAAACTGGGAGGTCATGTACTGCTGACCTCACAGCAGTGTCTGCCTGTTCATGACCCTACACATCAACATGACCAGGGACTCAACAAAAAAACAATATATCTGTGCTTGTTAGAGATACGGCATAACCATAACAGGGGATGCGTATAAAATTTTATTATTGCCTTTAAAGCACTGAGGGAGTTTGAAACGACCACAAATGGTGACACAGACATAGATGCAATACGAATAAGTGCTACGAGAATGGCATATAATTCAGCCGTAAAAATGCTAGCCGAGGATAAAAAATGCCCAAGCACGACGCTGTCCGGAAACACTGCTGCGAATCCCATGCCGTCAGAAGACTTGGAACCATGAGGTGACAGTCAGCGCCTGCACAAGCTATAGCAAAGTCATCAATATAGAGTGATGACCAAATATTAGAAGGAAGAACAGATGCCAGATGATTTACAGCAAAGGAGAAAAAGTGTTGTGCTCAGAAGACATCCCTGGGGGACACCTTCAGCTTGGACAAAGTCCGGGGAAAGTGTATTATTAACCCGAAAACGGAAATGTTTCTCAGTTAAGAAGTTCTTAAGGAAAAATGGTAGATTGGCTCGGAGGCCTATGGAGTAGGCCTGGGCCAAGATGTTATTCCTCCAAGTTGTGTCATATGCCTTCTCAAGGTCAAAAATGATGGTGATAACTGAGTGGTTGTTGGCAAAGGCATTACGAATCCAAGCGTAGTGAGGGGTCAGTGGTAAAAAGGCCCTTACGAAAGCCATATTGACTAGTGGAGAGACTATTGTGTCTCTAAAAACAATACAATACAATGTTCATTTCTCTGTAAATATTACAATGTGAGGTTTACATATTATAGAGGACCACTATCATGCTTAGCATGGCTAGGCATTTCGGACATCAATCGTCTGTTTACCAGACGTTCCATCACATTGCAAACTACACTAGTAAGACCACAGCTGGGGAAGAACTCCTTGTGACCAAATAAGATTAAAGAGTCGTAAGAGGACAGCAAGGGCTGACTGATGTAAATACGAATAAGAATGCCGTCAGGCCCAGCAAACGGAGAGTGTTGCCTCCAGTTCCAGAAGTGTAAAAGGCACATTATTAGATTTTTCTCTGATAGAAGAAAAGTTTAAGGGCTCTAACTCTCTGGCAGACTTGGAGGAAAGAAACAAGGGACATAGATGGAGCCCCTGAGAGATACATACAAGAAAAAAGACTGGCAAAGAAAAAAGACTGGCAAGAAATGACAGAAATCTTATACAAAATGAGAACACTTCTGGCGCAGAGGCACAGTCATTGGCCTCCATTCCAGAATAACACATATTAGAGCCAGCAAATAAAACCCCCCTAAATTCCATCAATATAACGACATTTGTCTTTGTAAACATACAGGGTCTAAAGAAGTCAACAAACAACAAAATTCCATACATCAAGGGACTGCTCACGGAGTCAAATGCAATGTTTGCAGCTTTCACAGAGACCCACATAAATGATGTAGAAGACGTTTTGGCGGTAAAGATTGAAAACCAAAACCTTGTCATTGTGGTGGTATACATGACTCCACATGCAACTTTCCAGCAATTCCAGGAACAGCTTTTGAAAATTGACCACTGTCCTTGAAAATCTCTCAACTCCTGCCCCAAATACCTTACTACTGGGATATTTCAACTTGAGACACTCAAAATGGAGGAGGCAGCTCAAATGAAAATTCACACACACACGAGCAATTAAATCCTCGCACCAAATTCACCTTAAATCAGCAAATATTAGAGCCTACAAGACTAGAAAATACGCTGGACGTCATCTTTACTAACAATGATGATCTGATATATAATATAACTGTATTAAATACAATCACTCAGTGCACAACATAATAGAGATACAGACATGTATGCACAGGGCTCCTGACCAACAAAATGTGATTAGTCATGAGGGTGTCTTTACAAAATTCAACTTCAAAAATATACAATGGGAACAAGTCAACCATGTCCTAAATAAAACAAGCTGGGAAGATATCCTAAACAACACGGATCCGAACCTTTGACTTGAAAAAAATTAACTCTGTGGTTCTTGAGATCTGCTCAAGAACATAAGAACATAAGAAAGAAGGAACACTGCAGCAGGCCTACTGGCCCATGCGAGGCAGGTCCAAGTCTCCAACCGGCTTAAGCCAATGCCCCGACCCAGCTACGTCAGGTTACATTCACTTAAGGAAGGAGCACGGCATCTGACCTAGTAGCACAAGCTAGTGAGGACCAACTCACACCCACCCGCACCCACTCATATATTTATCTAGCCTATTTTTAAAACTACACAACGTTTTAGCCTCTATAACTGTAATCTAGAGTTTGTTCCACTCATCGACAACTCTATTACCAAACCAATGCTTTCCTATATCCTTCCTGAATCTGAATTTATCCAACTTAAAGCCATTGCTGCGAGTCCTGTCAATACTAGATATTTTTAGCATGCTATTTACATCCCCTTTATTTATTCCTGTTTTCCATTTATACACCTCAATCATATCCCCCTAATTCTACGCCTTTCTAGAGAGTGCAGATTCAGGGCCCTCAGTCTATCCTCATAGGGAAGACTTCTGATACATGGAATCAACTTAGTCATCCTCCTGTGTACGTTTTCCAGTGCATTTATATCCATTCTGTAATACGGTGACCAAAACTGTGCAGCATAATCTAGATGAGGCCTAACCAAAGATATATAGAGTTGAAGAACAACCTGAGGACTTCTGTTATTTATACTTCTTGATATGAAGCCAAGGATTCTGTTAGCTTTATTGCGAACACTTATGCACTATTGTCTTGGCTTCAGATTACTACTAACCAGAACTCCTAAATCCTTCTCGCAATCACAAGTAATAAGATCTACATTATTCAGTCTATATGTGGCATGGTTATTGTCCTGCCCAACATTTAGAACTTTGCATTTGTCTACATTAAACTGCATCTGCCACTTCTCCGACCACTGCATCAATTCACATTCCATTAAGAAAATGAAAGAGAAGATGTAAACTAGAAAGAGAGAGATGCTCCCTATACAAACGATGGTGAAGAATAACAGAGCTGCTGAGAGGCGGCAATATATCTGAAATACGAAGGGAGGCACTGGTCAGTGAAATATCAAATATCGAACTTAAGCTGAAGCAATCTTACCGGAGACAAGAATCACAGGAAGAACTAAAAGCCAAAGAGGAAATTGAAAAAACACAAAATACTTCTTCTCTTACACCAAATCTAATGGAAAAACAACATCCAGTATTGGGCCCCTGCTTAGGCGACAAGGGACATTTTCAGATGAGAGCCAAGAAATAAGATACTAAAGTCCCAATACGACTCAGTGTTCAGTGAGCCGTTACCCATGCACTCTGCCCCAGGTCCAGACTCATAGAACTCTGTATTCATCAAGAACTGCAAGAAACTCCTGTTGTGTGCCTTCAGCATTCTATGGAGAGGGAGCATGGACACAGGGGTCATCCCACACTCACTAAAAACAACAGACATAGGCCCACTCTACAAACTTGGTAGTAAAGCAATTGCAAGATCGCCAGCAAGATCGCCATCCACCTAGATACCCATCAGTTACACAACCCAGGACAAAACGGGTTTAGAGCAGGTCGCTCCTGCCTGTCCCAGCTACTGGACAGCTATGACAACTTCCTGGATGCTATAGAGGATAAAAAACTGCAGATGTAGTATACACAGACTTTGCAAAAGCCTTCGAGTAGTGTGACCATGGTGTAATAGCACACAAAATGCGTAATAAAGGAATAACAGGAAAAGTTGGTAGATGGATCAATAATTTCCTGACAAATAGAACACAAAGAGTAATAGTAAACATAGCAAAGTCTGAGGCGGCTACAGTGAAAAGCTCTGTTCCACAAGGCACAGTACTCGCTCCCATCCTATTCCTCATCCTCATACCTGACATAGACAGAGATGTAAGCCATAGCTCCGTGTCTTCCTTTGTGGATGACATTCGAATTGCCATGGCAGTGACCTCCATCGAAGACACCGCAAGACTCCAAGCGGACATCAACCAAATCTTTAAATGGGCCACTCAAAACAATATGAAGTTCAGTGATGAGAAATTTCAACTACTCAGATATGGAAAACTTAAGGAAATTAAAACTGTATTATTGTATACAACAAATTCTAACGATACAATAGAGCGAGAAAGTAATATGAAGGATCTGGGAGTGATAATGTCAGAGGATCTCGCCTTCAAAGACCAGAAAAATGTATTTACCATATCTGCTAGTAAAATGATAGAATTGATAATGAGAACTAGCGATGTCAAGCCCATGATGCTTTTCTTCAAATCGCTTGCTCTCTCTAGGCTGTACACTAACGGTACCTTTCAAGACAGGCGAAATTGATGACCTGGAGAATATACAGAGCACTTTCACGACACGTTTAAGCACGATAAAGCACCTAAAGTACTGAGAACGGTTGAAGTTTCTTGATTTACACTCCCTAGAACGCAGGCGAGAAAGATACATCATAATATTCACTTGGAAAATCTCTCCCTGCTTTCGCAGGGAGAGACAGAAACCAAAAGTAATTTCCTGACCATCCGGGATGTGGCTCATACGTCAGCTTCCATGCTTGGTTGATCAGACTATGATCCACCGCGAGGCCTGGTCACGGACTGGGCTGAGGGGGCGATGACCCCCGAAACCCCCTCTAGGTATACTCCAGGTATCCAATCCAAAGCTTATATAATAAGTGCTTATCTCTCACAGGTACGTACATAACACAGGTAACCAGTTCAACTGGAGGAAGCGTCTGGGTGTATCCAGGAACTCTTGTTTCTAAGATCCGTTGGTAGCAAATGTGTCTGAAACTTTTGGCCACATATTGCCTTACTTTCAAGTTTATATTCAATAGGTAACCAAAGTTTACCCAATGATTGTATTGAATTCACATGGAAAGTTGGAACTGTGGCACTATGGCCTATCAGGGATAGGCTTTTGAAAACATTTCTTTCTTGCTTTCTTTAACGGACGCTCGTTATAGACCGGTGACTCTGCTTACTGGAGACCGGTTGCAAGTGGACTGGCACCGGTCTGCGTACCACCCTTTCCAGAAGTACTTCCCCTCTCCATCTGAAGAGTTGAAACCATCTGTGTACATTCCTATGAGAATGCAATTAAAAGTGCTCAAGGAAAAGTGAGTGTGAGATTGAAGCGGATATGCTGGTCTTTAGATATAGAAAAGGGAGGAACAAATTTAAATCGCTGGAGCTTCCCATTGAGGGAATGAAGAGTACAATAAAGGTCAAACATAAAAGGAAGGATCAAGTTAAGAGGAACTACCGGCTGAAACAGACGCTCAGCTGAAAGTATTTACATGTTGCTCTCTCAGATCAAGAACACACAACCACGTGGAATGTGACGCAGCTCCTGAGTCTAAACTAGGAAGAGCTACCTCCCTGTTGCTCACTTCCATGGCGCCATATTTTGCATGCTTTTATGAGACACTCAGGTGTATCCTGCCCGATTCCTGGGGTGGTTATGAACCAGAGTGCTTGTTAAAGTTAACATGAATTAGCAGAGGCATTTTGATGATGAAAGATTTGTGTATAGAGAGATATTGTGTCTTGAGAAATTGTTGCGAGTATAGTAGGTAATAATAATAATAATAATATATTTATATCTACAAGGTATACACGCCTAGTTGACGTCAATGACATACTACTATATAGAAAGCCCCTTGTTATGCAGAGAATTCCGTGTAAAGTAAGTCAATTTTGTCCCAGGATGCGACCCACACCAGTCGACTAACACCCAGGTACCCATTTTACTGATGGGTTAACATGGACGACGGGTGTAAGAAAACAAGCCCAATATTTCCTCCATTGCCGAGAATCGAACCCGGACACTCAGGATTTGAAGCTAGAGCTTTGTCTACCAGGCCACGAGCCACCCTTCACTCACAGAGTGACAGGAACATGCGGCTGGGTTGTGTTAATAAAGACTGTACTCAGAGTTCAGTGGTGTGCTTGTGTATAGTGATCGAGTTGAAAGCTTTCGAAAATCTTTCTGTTTGAGATGTGTCAAAGGGACAGCTGAAGATTTTTTTGGGTGTTGAGAAGTGATGGTGGTAGCAGATGAGGAAGAGGTTGCATCATCATTTTTGAGAAATGTGTAAGGGATGGTTACTGAAATCAAAGTAGTATACGATGGCACTATAAAGCGTTGGTTGTGTTGGGCGACTTCACAGATGGAAAAGTGAAGTACAGTACATAATCTTACTTGCAGGCGGAGTTGAGTAATGGACTCTTTCTCCTTCAAAATCTAATTTCACTTTTCCAATGGGCCTGCCTAACTGCAGTGAAGACAAGAAGGAGGTAAGTCGCATTTTGGGTTGTTACTTTCTTTGTTACCTACAAAATTTTGCTGGCCACTTGTAACGCAACCAACTGCAGGATTTTTATGGTATGGGCGTCGTATCACTCAACATTTACTTTCTATACAAAAGTGGGAGGTTTATTGATATCAGTGGCAGATATTTTGTCTCCAAACATGTCATTTGTCAGGTGACTTTGATGCTTTCAGCTCATTGTCAGGGTCATGAGTGATCGGAGGAAATAGAAAATGCAGATAGGATACCTGTAATGGGTACGAAAAACTATCAGGTAGATGATAACGATTCGGGATTCTGAGGAAGGTCCGTGGTCAGAAAATGGTCGTGCAATCTCTTCGGAATCAAAGAAATTGAAACGGTATCTTTTTTTATCATAAGATGGTTAATGTTAAAGAGCAAATACAAGTATAATCGAAAATATGCATGAGGGCGCCACTAACCACGATCACCTCCACTGCGACAAGTAGTGTGGTTATTCCCTGGAAATCCCCTTTTACCCTACCTGATACTGATTTTTTTATCTTTGTATAGGAGCTGAATTTTACAACTGGGGAAATTTCCCTGCTAATGAAGCTAAAGGCAAAGAGGAAGGGTTGGGGATTATTAGATACGTTTAGAGGATACAGAAGTAGAATACTACCTTAGATCACGAGTCCCACTGCTACGATATTGAACCATCATGAATGGAAGTGTTACTGGTGAGATTATTGAACTGAGAGGTACTGACTGTGAGAGAGAGAGAGACGAGAGAGAGAGAGAGAGAGAGAGAGAGAGAGAGAGGAGAGAGAGAGAGGAGAGAGAGAGGAGAGAGAGAGAGAAAGAGAGAGAGAGAGAGAGAGAGAGAGAGGAGAGAGAGAGGAGAGAGGGGAGAGAAGAGAAGGAGAGAAGAGAGAGAGAGAAGAGAGAGAGAGAGAGAGAAGAGAGGAGGGGAGAGAGAGAGAGAGAGAGAGAGAGAGGGGGAGAGAGAGAGAGAGAGAGAGAGAGAGAGAGAGAGAGAGAGAGGAGGGAGTAGAGAGAGAAGAGAGAGAGAGAGGAGGTGTGAGAAGAAAGATGAGGAGAGAGATAGTGATGTTGATTAGGTGAAGATAGAGTAGGTAATTGACAGGTATGTGGAGAAATATGGAAGAGGAAGAGCGGGAAGCATGTAGATAACAGCTGCTGTTGAAAGACATAGGAGATTGAAGGGACCTGGAGAGAGAGATTGTGGCATACAGACTGCTGGAGAGACAGTGTGTTGAAGTGCTGGTAAGACAGGTAGTGTAATGACAGCTGTGGGAAAGGAAGTGTGCAGTGACAGGTGAAGCATGTAGATAACAGCTGCTGCTTGAAAGACATAGTGTAGTTGAAGGGACCTGGAGGAGAGATTGTGGCTGACAGCTGCTGGTGAAGACAGTGTGTAGCTGACAGCTGCTGGTGAAGACAGTGTGTAGCTGACAGCTGCTGGTGAAGGCAGTGTGTAGCTGACAGGTGATGGACTACATGAGATGGTGGAGATATTCAGGAAGTACTCATTTATATGTGGTTGCAGAGGTCGAGTCACAGCTCATGGTCCCGCCTCTTCACTAGTCGCTAGTGCAGTATACAGGAAGCACTAACTCATATGTGGTTGCACTGGTCGAGTCACAGCTCATGGTCCCGCCTCTTCGCTAGTCAGTAGTGCATTATACAGGAAGCACTCATATGGGGTTGCACTGGTCGAGTCACAGCTCATGGCCCCGCCTCTTCGGTAGTCGCTAGTGCAGTATACAGGAAGCACTCATATGGGGTTGCACTGGTCGAGTCACAGCTCATGGCCCCGCCTCTTCGGTAGTCGCTAGTGCAGTATACAGGAAGCACTCATATGGGGTTGCACTGGTCGAGTCACAGCTCATGGGCCCGCCCCTTCGGTAGTCACTAGTGCAGTATACAGGAAGCACTCACTTATATTTGGTTGCAGGGGTCGAGTCACAGCTCCTGGTGCAAATGCTTGGGGGGAGATAGTGTAGTCGACAGGTTCTGATGGAAGGAGAGTGTAGTTAACAGGTTCTAGTAAAGAGATAGCGCAACTGAGAAGTTTCCGTTAAGAGATAGTTTAATTGACAGGTGTTGGTGGAAAGATAGTGTACGTGACACGTCCGTTTGGAGAGATTGAGCGATTGCCAAGTTCTGGTGGAGAAACAACACGATGTTGGTGAGATGAAGTAACTGACAATTGCTGATTAAGAGACAATGAAGTTGACAGGTGCTGTGGGGGAAATGGACTCCTACGATTAATGAACTGTAATGAAGCATCTTAGCCTATTGATGCATCCACGACGTCGCAGCCTTCCCCGACGTAATATTTATAGCTGATGCATACGGTCCATCCCCTTGGGCTGTCAATAAAAGGTATTAGTGTAACTATAATTGCCCCAGAGGAGCGTATTTCATATCTTCAGTCATTAAATAAAGACTGAGATGTCACTCACTTGTTTTGTTCTGAAACCCCGCGTGTCACTGGGTGAATGATAAATCTGCCTAGATCATTAATGTATTCCTAACTGCGCAGCTGGTTAACATCTATGTCTGAGCAGACTTACCTGGGTATTTGTATCGGACCCTTAATTCACACCCGGAGAACGCTGTCTTGATTGATGAAAGTCGCTGATGAGTCACCGTCTTGTTGGTGATACACTCGCGATTGTCTCTCTACGTTTGTCTTTTAGCAGTAATAAGAAGCTGCACACACTTCTGAATATACCGCTAATTTATGATTAATTATCACTAAATGCGCTGGAACAGAGTTCTTATCCGATTTCCTGACGTTAGTGGAGATTGAATAGGAGATCGAAGATGCACGACAAATGTTCCTTTGTTAGGTCAAATCACCGCGCCGTAAGCCCCGTTATCTCTAGTTGTTCTGCTCAATCTGACGCCCTCAAGCTCCCTAGCCTCAGTCGAGTTCGGTATCGCTGACCTAAGCTCAAATCACCACTTGCTAAACATTGCAACAAGTTGCAATTCAAATGCTTGCGTTCTTCAAATATTTAGATCACTAGAGCAAATGATTGTAATGTCAAGTGTAGAAATTGATACAGCAGCTTTCTACTTTCCTGCTATGGCAAAGATTCATTTTATTTCAAATGTCTATCAGTCATATGCACTCGTTGCAACACTGGTCAGCCATTACATGACTTCCTGGCTTCCTGGGTCAGTTCATCTGTTACTAATCAAGTTGTTGACCAGGAAGCCAGATGCCGTCTGTCCCTTTTCTAAGGGCTGGGCCCAAGAAAGGGCAGAAAGGGCTGATACCCTCCCCTCTCTTGGAGAATTTTCTCCACAGGTGCGGGTAATGAACCGAATCGGTTGAGAGAGAGAGAACGTAGTTGACAGGTGTGGGTAATGGACCGAAGTGGTGGAGAGAGAGAGAATGTAGTTGACAGGTGCTGGTGGAGAGAAAGTATTGTTTACAGGTGTTGATGGAGAGATAGTATAGTTGACAGGTGCTGGTGAATGGTGTAGTTACAAGATTGTAATGGAGAACTGGTGTAATTGAGAGGTGATGTTGTAGCAATAGCATAGTTGGCAGGTGACTGTGGAAAGATGGTGCACTAAACAGGTGCTGGTTTATAAGTAATGGCTTATAAAACAATACAAGCCAATAACAGCCTGGTTGATCAGGTTCTGGTCCAACATGAGGTCTGGTCACAGACCGGGCCGCCGGGGCGTTGACCCCTGGAATTCTCTCCAGGTAAACTCCAGGTAAATAAGAGTGATGATGTGAGAGATGGTGTTATAAGAGTGATGATGTGAGAGATGGTGTTATAAGAGTGATGATGTGAGAGATGGTGTTATAAGAGTGATGATGTGATAGATCGTGTTATAAGAGTGATGATGTGATAGATGGTGTTATAAGAGTGATGATGTGAGAAATGATGTTATAAGAGTGATGATGTGATAGATGGTGTTATAAGAGTGATGATGTGATAGATGGTGTTATAAGAGTGATGATGTGAGAGATGGTGTTATAAGAGTGATGATGTGAGAGATGGTGTTATAAGAGTGATGATGTGATAGATGGTGTTATAAGAGTGATGATGTGAGAGATGGTGTTATAAGAGTGATGATGTGATAGATGGTGTTATAAGAGTGATGATGTGAGAGATGGTGTTATAAGAGTGATGATGTGATAGATGGTGTTATAAGAGTGATGATGTGAGAGATGGTGTTATAAGAGTGATGTGATAGATGGTGTTATAAGAGTGATGATGTGATAGATGGTGTTATAAGAGTGATGATGTGATAGATGGTGGTATAAGAGTGATGATGTGATAGAGGGTGTTATAAGAGTGATGATGTGATAGATGGTGTTATAAGAGTGATGATGTGAGAAATGATGTTATAAGAGTGATGATGTGATAGATGGTGTTATAAGAGTGATGATGTGATAAATGATGTCATAAGAGTGATGATGTGATAGATGGTGTTATAAGAGTGATGATGTGATAGATGGTGTTATAAGAGTGATGATGTGATAGATGGTGTTATAAGTGATGATGTGATAGATGGTGTTATAAGAGTGATGATGTGATAGATGGTGTTATAAGAGTGATGATGTGATAGATGGTGTTATAAGAGTGATGATGTGAGAAATGATGTTATAAGAGTGATGATGTGATAGATGGTGTTATAAGAATGATGATGTGAGAAATGGTGTTATGAGAGTGATGATGTGAGAGATGGAGTGAGAGAGGTGAGGCAGAGTCTCAGTGAAAGAGAGAGATAAGGAAAATGGAGATATAGTGAGGTGGCAGATGAAGATTGATTAAGCGAGAACTTTTGCAACTCTCAGCGCAATGTTGCAACTCTCTGAAATGTTGCAACTCTCAGTGCAATGGTGCCACTCTCTGCAATGTTGCAACTACCATTGCAATGTTGGCACTCTCTGCAATGTTGCACCGCTCAGTGCAATGTTGCCACTCTCTGCAATGTTGCAACTCTCATTGTAATGTTGCCACTCTCTGCAATGTTGCACCTCTCAGTGCAAGGTTGCATCTCTCAGTGCAGTGTTGCACCTCTCAGTGCAATGTTGCACAGCTCAGTGCAATGTTGCACATCTCAGTGAGATGTTCTAAAACAGACAAACTATGTGTGTGGTAAAGTGACAACCTGAAACATTTCTGGAGTAATATTGCAATGGTATCAATATCAAATGGATAATTGAACTGGAATATTTGACCTTAAAACAGTTAACAGCCTATGAAACATATTATTATTATTATTATTATTATTATTATTATTATTATTATTATTATTATTATTATTATTATTATTATTATTATTATTATTATTATTATTATTTAAGAAAGCTAAACCCGTAGGGGTTATACAGGGCCTGTGGGGGGATGGAAGGTACTTAAGTTAAGTTCAGGGAACTGGAGCAGAGATCTAGTGGCCTGGATCAAGAGCCCTTCACCAGCGTCAAGGAACCTCCCTTGAGGGGTTTATAATAGTGAGGCGGCGTTATATTTACTCGGTAAGAAAGTTTTAATTAATAGTTTTATTATTACTGCTCTGGCAATTATCTTTCTGTTAAAATTATATTTTTCTTGTTATTGTTTACATTTTGTCTCCAATTTTAATAGTTTAATAATAATAACTTTAAGAGCTTATCATTATCTTTGTTTCACAGCATTGCTCCTCATATTTTATATATGTCGTGCAGAATAGGTAAAACTTGCGAATGTGGCTTAAATAGCAACGCTCTTCTTGCCGAATAAGGTAGGCGGAAATTTGTGTATGTAATAATGTCGCAAAAATCATTCTGAACCTAACGATAAAAATATTTTTAATTGTTTGTTTATTATTAAATTATTGTAAACTTATATAAAATATATTTAGTTGGATTAGGCTAAATTAAGTTGAGCTTGTTATAATAAGGTTAGGTAAGTTTCTTAAGCTTCTTTTGGTACAAAATAATTTTTTATTT
>WNWK01011485.1:0-20000 GCA_009830355.1 Cherax destructor
GGTGGGAAGTACAGTGTCTGTACTCTGAAGGATGAGTGAGGATGTTACAGTCCTGGAGGTGGGAAGTACAGTGCCTGCACTCTGAAGGATGAGTGAGGATGTTACAGTCCTGAAGGTGGGAAGTACAGTGCCTGTACTCTGAAGGATGAGTGAGGATGTTACAGTCCTGGAGGTGGGAAGTACAGTACCAGCACTCTGAAGGATGAGTGAGGATGTTACAGTACTGGAGGTGGGAAGTACAGTGCCAGCACTCTGAAGGATGAGTGAGGATGTTACAGTCCTGGAGGTGGGAAGTACATTACCAGCACTCTGAAGGATGAGTGAGGATGTTACAGTCCTGGAGGTGGGAAGTACAGTGCCTGTACTCTGAAGGATGAGTGAGGATGTTACAGTCCTGGAGGTGGGAAGTACATTACCAGCACTCTGAAGGATGAGTGAGGATGTTACAGTCCTGGAGGTGGGAAGTACATTACCAGCACTCTGAAGGATGAGTGAGGATGTTACAGTCCTGGAGGTGGGAAGTACAGTACCAGCACTCTGAAGGATGAGTGAGGATGTTACAGTCCTGGAGGTGGGAAGACAGTGCCAGCACTCTGAAGGATGAGTGAGGATGTTACAGTCCTGGAGGTGGGAAGTACAGTGCCTGCACTCTGAAGGATGAGTGAGGATGTTACAGTCCTGGAGGTGGGAAGTACAGTACCAGCACTCTGAAGGATGAGTGAGGATGTTACAGTCCTGGAGGTGGGAAGTACAGTGCCAGCACTCTGAAGGATGAGTGAGGATGTTACAGTCCTGGAGGTGGGAAGTACATTACCAGCACTCTGAAGGATGAGTGAGGATGTTACAGTCCTGGAGGTGGGAAGTACAGTACCAGCACTCTGAAGGATGAGTGAGGATGTTACAGTCCTGGAGGTGGGAAGTACAGTGCCAGCACTCTGAAGGATGAGTGAGGATGTTACAGTCCTGGAGGTGGGAAGTACAGTGCCTGCACTCTGAAGGATGAGTGAGGATGTTACACTCCTGTAGGTGGGAAGTACAGTACCGACTCTGAAGGATGAGTGAGGATGTTACAAGTCCTGAGGTAGAGTACAGTACCTGCACTCTGAAGGATAGTGGGATGTTACAGTCTGGAGGTGAAGTCATGACATTGAGTGAGTAATGTTCAGTCCTGAGTGGAACACAGCCAGATCTGAAGGATGAGTAGGATGTTATAGTCATGAGGTGGGAAGTACAGTGCTGCACTCTGAATGATTAGTGAGGATGTTACAGTCCTGGAGGTGGGAAGTACATACAGCACTTGAAGGATGAGGAGGATGTTACAGTCCTGGAGGTGGGAAGTACAGTGCCAGCACTCTGAAGGATGAGTGAGGATGTTACAGTCCTGGAGGTGGGAAGCATTACCAGCACTCTGAAGGATGAGTGAGGATGTTACAGTCCTGGAGGTGGGAAGTACAGTACCAGCACTCTGAAGGATGAGTGAGGATGTTACAGTCCTGGAGGTGGGAAGTACAGTGCCAGCACTCTGAAGGATGAGTGAGGATGTTACAGTCCTGGAGGTGGGAAGTACAGTGCCTGCACTCTGAAGGATGAGTGAGGATGTTACAGTCCTGGAGGTGGGAAGTACAGTACCAGCACTCTGAAGGATGAGTGAGGATGTTACAGTCCTGGAGGGGGGAAGTACAGTACCTGCACTCTGAAGGATGAGTGAGGATGTTACAGTCCTGGAGGTGGGAAGTACAGTGCCAGCACTCTGAAGGATGAGTGAGGATGTTACAGTCCTGGAGGTGGGAAGTACAGTGCCAGCACTCTGAAGGATGAGTGAGGATGTTACAGTCCTGGAGGTGGGAAGTACATTACCAGCACTCTGAAGGATGAGTGAGGATGTTACAGTCCTGGAGGTGGGAAGTACAGTGCCTGTACTCTGAAGGATGAGTGAGGATGTTACAATCATGAAGGTCATATAAACACTTCTACCAAGACAGTGGATTACCTGAGTAACAATGAATGTGATTCTTCTCCATCGGATCACCCTCAAATTCATCAATTTCGTTGCATTCAGACTGCAACACATGAATGAACTCAGGAATTATTTAGCACAAAAAATCGTTGCTGTATAAGCTAAACTTGCAAGGTAAGGCAGCAAAAGTAGGATATATGTGTGTGTGAGAGGAACCCACAATGCCTGTTGTCCTCCGCCTGCTCTTAAGGTTTCAAATTGCACTCTTATATATATAATAATGGCACTATAAATCCAGCCGATTTCATCTTTTCTTGAAGCACAGATTTCTGAAAAATGTTTACTGCTCAGATTAAAGGATTTTATACTTTGGGTTTGTAAGATGGTTTGTGAGGATTTTAGTTTATGTTAAGTACACTCGTGTCTGTCTTGCTGTCTTATACACTAACTGTCTACTTATCTGTCTACCTCATCATCTACTTATCTGTCTACCTCATCCAGACACTATCTATCCACCCTCACACTATCTATCCACCCTCACACTATCTATCCATTCCTCACACTATCTATCCACCCTCACACTATCTATCCATTCCTCACACTATCTATCCACCCTCACACTATCTATCCACTCCTCACACTATCTATCCACTCTCACACTATCTATCCACCCTGACACTATATATTCACTCTCACATTATCTATCCACCCTCACATTATCTATCCACCCTCACACTATCTATCCACCCCTCACACTACTATCTATCCACCCTCACACTACTATCTATCCACTCTCACATTACGTATCCACCCCTGACACTACCTATCCACCCCTGACACTACCTATCCACCCCTGACACTACCTATCCACCCCTGACACTACCTATCCACCCCTGACACTACTTATCCACCCCTGACACTACCTATCCACCCCTGACACTACCTATCCACCCCTGACACTACCTATCCACCCCTGACACTACTTATCCACCCCTGACACTACCTATCCACCCCTGACACTACCTATCCACCCCTGACACTACCTATCCACCCCTGACACTACCTATCCACCCCTGACACTACTTATCCACCCCTGACACTACCTATCCACCCCTGACACTACCTATCCACCCCTGACACTACCTATCCACCCCTGACACTACCTATCCACCCCTGACACTACCTATCCACCCCTGACACTACCTATCCACCCCCCACATTGTCTAAGTGAACAATGGGCCTGAAAGTGCACTGCCGCTTCTCGCTCTTGATTACATTCCCTCAGAGTTTTCTTTACTGGGGAGAAGTGGTCGAGTCTTCCCCAGATAAGCTGCAATATGAAAAAGACTTATTGAAAAACCTCGACTGTGAATATTGTGAGAGCATCAGAGTGCTCAGGGTGATACCTGCTGCTGCTGCTGCTGATGATGATGGTGATAATAATACCGTCCTGCCAAGTGAGTGTACAACGAAAGCCTGTATTTGTTTTACATGATGGTTGGATTGCTGGTGTCTTTTTTCTGTCTCATAAACATGCAAGATTTCAGGTACGTCTTGCTACTTCTACTTACACTTAGGTCACACTACACAAACATGTACACGTTTATTGTATACACACTCATCTGAGTTTTCTTTGATTTTATCTTAATAGTTCTTGTTCTTATTGTTTTTCCCTTTCATATCCATGGGGAAGTGGAATAAGAATCTTTCCTTCGTAAGCCATGCGTGTTGTAAAAGTCAACTAAAATGCCGGGAACAATGGGCTAGTAACCCCTTTTCCTGTATAGCTTACTAAAAAGAAGAAGAAGAAAATCGTCAAAGTGGGATGTTTGAATGTGCGTGGATGTTGTGCGAATGATAAGAAAGAGATGATTGTAGATGTTATGAATGAAAAGAAGCTGGATGTCCTGGCTTTAAGTGAGACAAAGCTGAAGGGGGTAGGAGAGTTTCAGTGGGGAAAAATAAATGGGATTAGATCAGGGGTTTCAAATAGAGTTAGAGCTAAAGAAGGAGTGGCAATAATGTTGAATAATCAGTTATGGCAGGTAAAGAGGGAATATAAATGTATAAATTCAAGGATTATGTGGAGTAAAATAAAGGTTGGATGTGAAAAGTGGGTTATAGTAAGTGTTTATGCACCTGGAGAAGAGAGAAGTGTAGAGGAGAGAGAGATTTTGGGAAATGTTGAGTGAGTGTGTGGGGAGTTTTGAACCAAGTGAGAGAGTAATTGTGGTTGGGGATCTTAATGCTAAAGTGGGTAAAAATGTTGTGGATGGAGTAGTAGGTAAATTTGGGGTGCCAGGGTAAATGTAAATGGGAACCATTAATTGAGCTATGTGTAGAAAGAGGTTTGGTAATAAGTAATACATATTTTATGAAAAAGAGGATAAATAAATATACAAGGTATGATATAGCACGTAAGGAAAGTAGTTTGTTGGATTATGTATTGGTGGATAAAAGGTTGATGGGTAGGCTTCAGGATGTACATGTTTATAGAGGGGCAACGGATATATCAGATCATTATTTGGTGGTAGCTACAGTTAGAGTAAAGGTAGATGGGACAAAAGAAAATGGCAACAGCAAGTAAGAGAGAGGTAAAAGTGTATAAACTAAGGGAGGAGGAAGTTAGGGTGAGATATAAGCAACTATTGGCAGAAAGGTGGGCTAGTGCAAGTAGGAGTAGTGGGGGTTGAAGAGAGTTGGGATAGTTTTAAAAATGCAGTATTAGAATGTGGGGCAGAAGTTTGTGGCTATAGGAGGGTGGGTGCAGGAGGAAAGAGGAGTGAGTGGTGGAATGAAGAAGTAAAGGGTGTGATAAAAGAGAAAAAGGTAGTTTATGAGAGGTTTTTACAAAACAGAAGAGCAGAGTATATGGAGAGTAAAAGAAAGGTGAAGAGAGTGGTCAGAGAGTGCAAAAGAAGAGCGGATGAAAGAATGGGAAAGGCTCTGTCAAGAAATTTTGCTGAAAACAATAAAAAAATTTGGGTGAGATAAACAAGGTAAGAAAGCCTAGGGAACGAATGGATTTGTCAGTTAAAAACAGAGTAGGGGAGTTAGTAGATGGGGAGCTGGAGGTATTGGGTAGATGGCGGGAATATTTTGAGGAACTTTTATATGTCGATGAAAAAAGGGAGGCGGTAATTTCATGTACTGGCCAGGGAGGTACAACATCGTTTAGGAGTGAAGAAGATCAGGATGTGAGTGTGGGGGAGGTGCGTGAGGCATTACGTAGAATGAAAGGGGGTAAAGCAGCTGGAACTGACGGGATCATGACAGAAATGTTAAAAGCAGGGGAGGATATAGTGCTGGAGTGGTTGGTATTTTTGTTTAATAAATGTATGAAAGAGGGGAAGGTACCTAGGGATTAGCAGAGAGCATGTATAGTTCCTTTATATAAAGGGAAGGGGATAAAGAGAGTGTAAAAATTATAGGGGAATATGTTTACTGAGTATACCAGGTAAAGTGTATGGCAGGGTTATTATTGAAAGAATTAGAGGTAAGACAGATGAGCAAGGAGGCTTTAGAGTGGGTAGGAGATGTGTAGATCAAGTGTTTACAGTGAAGCATATATGTGAACAGTATTTAGATAAAGGTAGAGAAGTTTTCATTGCATTTATGGATTTAGAAAAGGCATATGATAGAGTGGATAGGGGAGCAATGTGGCAAATGTTGCAAGTGTATGGAATAGGTAGTAAGTTACTGAAGGCTGTAAAGAGTTTTTATGAGGATAGTGAGGCTCAGGTTAGGTGTGTAGGAGAGAGGAGATTACTTCCCGGTAAAAGTATGTCTTAGACAGGGATGTGTAATGTCACCATGGTTGTTTAATATATTTATAGATGGGGTTGTAAAAGAAGTGAATGCTAGGGTGTTGGGGAGAGGGGTGCGATTTTATTATGGGGAATTAAATGCAAAATGGGAGTTGACACAGTTACTTTATGCTGATGATACTGTGCTTATGGGAGATTCTAAAGAAAAGTTGCAAAGGTTAGTGGGCGAGTTTGGGAGGGTGTGTAAAGGTAGAAAGTTGAAAGTGAACATAGATATGAGTAAGGTGATGAGGGTATCAAACGATTTAAATAAAGAAAAATTGGATATCACATTGGAGAGAGGGATTATGGAAGAAGTAAATGTTTTCAGATATTTGGGAGTTGACGTGTCAGCGGATGGGTTTATGAAGGATGAGGTTAACCATAGAATTGATGAAGGAAAAAAGGTGAGTGGTACGTTGAGGTATATGTGGAGACAAAAAACGTTATCCATGGAGGCAAAGAAGGGAATGTACGAAAGTATAGTGGTACCAACACTCTTATATGGGTGTGAAGCATGGGTTGTAAATGCTGCAGCGAGGAGGAGGCTGAAGGCAGTGGAGATGTCCTGTCTAAGGGCAATGTGTGGTGTAAATATTATGCAGAAAATTCGGAATGTGGAAATTAGGAGAAGGTGTGGAGTTACTAAAAGTATTTGTCAGAGGGCTGAAGAGGGGTTGTTGAGGTGGTTTGGTCATTTAGAGATAATGGATCAAAGTAGAATGACTTGGAGAGCGTATAAATCTGTAGGGGAAGGAAGGCGGGGTAGGGGTCGTCCTAGAAAAGGTTGGAGGGAAGGGGTAAAGGAGGTTTTGTGGGCGAGGGGCTTGGACTTCCAGCAAGCATGTGTGAGCGTGTTAGATAGGAGTGAATGGAGACGAATGGTTTTTGGGACATGACGATCTGTTGGAGTGTGAGCAGGGTAACATTTTGTGAAGGGATTCAGGGAAACCAGTTAATTGATTTAGTTGGAAATGGGAAGTACAATGCCTGCACTTTAAAGGAGGGGTCTGAGATAGTGACAGCTGGGAGGGACTTTTCTCAGCTGTCGTATCTGAGCGCCTCTGCAAAGACAGTGATTATGTATGAGTGTGGTGAAAGTGTTGAATGATGATGAAAATATTTTCTTTTTGGGGATTTTCTTTCTTTTTGGGTCACCCTGCCTTGGTGGTCACCCTGCCTCGGTAGTCACCCTGCCTCGGTGGTCACCCTGCCTCGGTGGTCACCCTGCCTTGGTGGTCACCCTGCCTTGGTGGTCACCTTGCTTTGGTGGTCACCCTGCCTTGGTGGTCACCCTGCCTTGGTGGTCACCCTGCCTTGGTGGTCACCCTGCCTTGGTGGTCACCCTGCCTTGGTGGTCACCCTGCCTTGGTGGTCACCCTGCCTTGGTGGGAGACGGCCGACTTGTTGAAAAAAAAATAATAATAATAACGAAAATAATAATACTAATTGCAATTATTATTATTATTAATTATCAGAAGGACATGTCTTGCTGGAACAACTCATCTTAAAAGTCAATCTAATACTCAGAGTGAACAGCAGGAAGAGTCACTCTGTAAGCAGCAGCAGCAGTAACAACAGCAGCAGTAACAGCAGCAGTAACAGCAGCAGTAGTAACAGCAGCAGCAGTAACAGCAGCAGCAGTAACAACAGCAGTAACAGCAGCAGTAACAGCAGCAGCAGCAGTAACAGCAGCAGCAGTAACAACAACAGTAACAGCAGCAGCAGCAGTAACAACAGCAGTAACAGCTGCAGTAACAGCAGTAACAGCAGCAGCAGTAACAACAACAGTAACAGCAGCAGCAGCAGTAACAACAGCAGTAACAGCAGCAGTAACAACAGTAACAGCAGCAGCAGTAACAACAACAGTAACAGCAGCAGCAGCAACAGTAACAGCAGCAGCAGTAACAGCAGCAGCAGTAACAGCAGCAGCAGTAACAACAACAGTAACAGCAGCAGCATTAACAGCAGCAGCAGTAACAACAGCAGCAGTAACAACAGCAGTAGTAACAGCAGCAGCAGTAACAACAGCAGTAACAACAGTAACAGCAGCAGTAGTAACAACAGCAGCAGTAACAACAACAGTAACAGCAGCAGCATTAACAGCAGCAGCAGTAACAGCAGCAGCAGTAACAGCAGCAGTAGTAACAGCAGCAGCAGTAACAGTAGCAGTAACAACAGTAACAGCAGCAGTAGTAACAACAGCAGTAACAGCAGCAGCAGCAGTAACAGCAGCAGCAACAGTAACAGCAGCAGCAGTAACAGCAGCAGCAGCATTAACAGCAGCAGCAGTAACAACAGCAGCAGTAACAGCAGCAGCAGTAACAGCAGCAGCAGTAACAGCAGCAGCAGTAACAGCAGCAGCAGTAACAACAGCAGTAACAGCAGCAGCAGCAGCAGCAGTAACAGCAGCAGCAACAGTAACAACAGCAGCAGTAACAACAGCAGTAACAGCAGTAGCAGCAGTAACAGCAGCAGCAGTAACAACAGTAGTAACAACAGTAGTAACAACAGTAGTAACAGCAGCAGCAGCAGCAGCAGTAACAGCAGCAGCAGCAGTAACAGCAGCAGCAGCTGTAACAGCAGCAGCAGCCAGCTTGAGCTGCTGTAAGTTTTAGCAGAATTTCAGCTGTTCTCCAGATAGGAAATTCAATTTTGCGTTTTAGCCTGAGAGCAACAACAACAACAGCAACAACAACAACAGCAACAACAACAACAACAACAACAACAACAGCCTCCTACTGTTGTTACTTACCCTCCACCTCCTCCTCCTCCACCTTCTCCTCCCCTCCTCCACCTCCACCTCCCCCTCCTCCACCTCCCCCTCCTCCACCTCCACCTTCCCTCCTCCACCTCCACCTCCACCTCCACCTCCTCCCCTCTCCTCCACTCCTCCACCTCCCACTCCTCCACCCTCCTCCCTCCTCCCTCCCTCCTCCACTCCTCCACCTCCTCCTCCCACTCCTCCACCCCTCCTCCTCCCACTCCTCCACCTCCTCCTCACTCCCCCACTCCTCCTCACCTCCACCTCCTCCCTCCTCCACTCCCCTCCTCCCCTCCACCTCCCTTCCTCCTCCCCTCCACCTCCATCCTCTCACTCCCTCCCTCCTCCCCTCCCTCCTCCTCCACCTCCACTCCTCCCTCCACTCCTCACCTCCCTCCTCCTCCACCTCTCCTCCTCCACCTCCCTCCTCCTCCTCCACCTCCACCTCCCTCCTCCTCCCACCTCACCTCCTCCTCCTCCACCTCCACCTCCTCCTCCTCCACCTCTCCACCTCCTCCCTCCTCCACTCCTCCACTCCTCCCCTCCTCTCCACCTCCCCTCCTCCCCTCCACCTCCCCTCCTCCTCCCTCCACCTCCTCCTCCTCCTCCTCCACCTCCACCTCCTCCTCCTCCACCTCCACCTCCTCCTCCTCACTCCTCCTCCTCCTCCCACTCCTCCACCTCCTCCTCCTCCACCTCCACCTCCTCCTCCTCCACCTCCACCTCCTCCTCCCTCACCTCCACCCTCCTCCTCCTCCACCTCCACCTCCTCCTCCATCCTCCACCTCCTCCTCCCCTCCTCCACCTCCCTCCTCCACCTCCACCTCCTCCTCCTCCACTCTCCACCTCCTCCTCCTCCCACTCCTCCACCTCCTCCTCCCACTCCACCTCCTCCCTCCACCTCCACCTCCTCCTCCTCCACCTCCACCCTCCTCCTCCTCCTCCACTCCCTCCTCCTCACCTCCACCTCCTCCCCTCCACTCCCTCCCCTCCTCCACCTCCACCTCCTCCCTCCTCCTCCACCTCCTCCTCCCATCCTCCACCTCCTCCTCCTCCACTCCATCTCCTCCTCCTCCACTCTCCTCCTTCCCTATTTCCTCCCCTCCTCCTCCTCCACCTTATCTCCTCCTCTCACTCTCTCCACCTATCTCACCTCCTCCTCCACTCCACTCTCCTCCATTCCTCACCTCTTCTCCTCCAGACTTCTCCACTTTTCTCCTCCTGCACGACTTTCCTGCCCTTTCTCTCCCTCCTCTCCTCTGCCTTACTTGCCTCTTTCTCCACTGTTTCTACTGTCCTCCATTTCTCTCGTCACTCTCATGTTATGTCCAGTCCTGTCTAGTATGTCTATTTTCTCACTCTGATGTCTGTTTCCTCCTCAGTATTGATGTCTAGTTCCGTGTTATGTCGTAGTTTCCTGCAGTGTATGGTCTAGTTGTCGTCGTGTTGATTGTCGTCTGTGTATCAGTGTTGATGGTCGAGTTGTCAGTGTGTGGTCGTAGTTGTCGTCAGTGTTGATTGTCGTAGTTGTCGTCAGTGTTGATGGTCGTAGTTGTCGTCGTGTGATGGTCGTAGTTGTCGTCAGTGTTGATGGTCGTAGTTGTCGTCAGTGTTGATGGTCGTAGTTGTCGTCAGTGTTGATGGTCGTAGTTGTCGTCAGTGTTGATGGTCGTAGTTGTCGTCAGTGTTGATGGTCGTAGTTGTCGTCAGTGTGATGGTCGTAGTTGTCGTCAGGTTGTGGTCGTAGTTGTCGTCAGTGTTGATGGTCGTAGTTGTCGTCAGGTGTGATGGTCGTAGTTGTCGTCAGTGTTGATGGTCGTAGTTGTCGTCAGTGTTGATGGTCGTAGTTGTCGTCAGGTGGGTGGTCGTAGTTGTCGTCAGTGTTGATGGTCGTAGTTGTCGTCAGTGTTGATGGTCGTAGTTGTCGTCAGTGTTGATGGTCGTAGTTGTCGTCAGTGTTGATGGTCGTAGTTGTCGTCAGTGTTGATGGTCGTAGTTGTCGTCAGTGTTGATGGTCGTAGTTGTCGTCGGGGTGAGTGGTCGTAGTTGTCGTCAGTGTTGATGGTCGTAATAATCGTCAGGGTGGGTGGTCGTAGTTGTCGTCAGGGTGGGTGGTGGTAGTTGTCAGTGTTGATGGTCGTAGTTGTCGTCAGTGTTGATGGTCGTAGTTGTCGTCAGTGTTGATGGTCGTAGTTGTCGTCAGTATTGATGGTCGTAGTTGTCGTCAGGGTAAGTGGTCGTAGTTGTCGTCAGTGTTGATGGTCGTAGTTGTCGTCAGTGTTGATGGTCGTAGTTGTCGTCAGTTTTGATGATCGTAGTTGTCGTCAGTGTTGATGATCGTAGTTGTCGTCAGTGTTGATGGTCGTAGTTGTCGTCAGTGTTGATGGTCGTAGTTGTCGTCAGTGTTGATAGTCGTAGTTGTCGTCAGTGTTGATGGTCGTAATTGTCGTCGGGGTGAGTGGTCGTATTCGTCGTCAGGGTGGGTGGTCGTAGTTGTCGTCAGGGTGGGTGGTCGTAGTTGTCGTCAGTGTTGATGGTCGTAGATGTCAGTGTTGATGGTCGTAGTTGTCGTCAGTGTTGATGGTCGTAGTTGTCGTCAGTGTTGATGGTCGTAGTTGTCGTCAGTATTGATGGTCGTAGTTGTCGTCGGGGTGAGTGGTCGTAGTTGTCGTCAGTGTTGATGGTCGTAGTTGTCGTCAGTGTTGATGGTCGTAGTTGTCGTCAGTATTGATGGTCGTAGTTGTCGTCAGGGTGGGTGGTCGTAGTTGTCGTCAGTGTTGATGGTCGTAGTTGTCGTCAGTGTTGATGGTCGTAGTTGTCGTCAGTTTTGATGATCGTAGTTGTCGTCAGTGTTGATGATCGTAGTTGTCGTCAGTGTTGATGGTCGTAGTTGTCGTCAGTGTTGATGGTCGTAGTTGTCGTCAGTGTTGATGGTCGTAGTTGTCGTCAGTGTTGATGGTCGTAGTTGTCGTCAGGGTGGGTGGTCGTAGTCGTCGTCAGGGTGGGTGGTCGTAGTTGTCGTCAGGGTGGGTGGTCGTAGTTGTCGTCAGTGTTGATGGTCGTAGTTGTCGTCAGTGTTGATGGTCGTAGTTGTCGTCAGTGTTGATGGTCGTAGTTGTCGTCAGTGTTGATGGTCGTAGTTGTCGTCAGTGTTGATGGTCGTAGTTGTCGTCAGGGTGAGTGGTCGTAGTTGTCGTCAGTGTTGATGGTCGTAATTGTCGTCAGGGTGGGTGGTCGTAGTTGTCGTCAGGGTGGGTGGTCGTAGTGTCGTCAGTGTTGATGGTCGTAGTTGTCGTCAGTGTTGATGGTCGTAGTTGTCGTCAGGGTGGGTGGTCGTAGTTGTCGTCAGTGTTGATGGTCGTAGTTGTCAAGGTGGGTGGTCGTAGTTGTCGTCCCCGGCGACGTCTGTTGATGGTACGTATTTCGCCTGAGGCAGGTCGTCAATGCGTCGTGATGCTCTCCAGGTGATGTGATGTAGTGAGGGTGATGTGTGATGTGATGATACATTGATGGTATGCGATGATGTCGTGATGATGATGATATGATGATGATGATGATGATGATGATGATGATGATGGTGATGATGATGATGTGATGTATGATGATGATGATGATGATGATGATGATGGATGATGTGATGATGATGATGTGATGATGATGATGATGATGATGATGATGATGATGTGATGTGATGATGATGATGATGATGATGTATGATGATGATATGATATGAATGATGATGATGATGATGATGATAATGTAATGTATGATGATGATGATGATGATGATGAATGATGATGATGATGATGATGATGATGATGATGTGATGATGATGATGATGATGATGATGTATGATGATTGTGATGATGAATGTGATGATGATGATGATGATGATGATGTAATGATGATGATGATGATGATGATGATGATGATGATGATGATGATAATATGATGATGATGATATGATAATGATGATATGATGTATGATAATAATAATAATAATATAATAATATATAATATATAATTATATATATAATATATTATTATTATTATATTATTATTATTATTATTATTATTATTATTATTATTATTATTATTATTATTATCATTATTATTAATATATTATTATTATTATTATTATTATTATTATTATTATTATTATTATTATTATTATTATTATTATATTTTTAATAATACTAACTGGTCAGCAAAAAAAATGGGTTGACTGTTAATGGGGAGGAGAGGTGCTCAAACTATTATTATTATTATTATTATTATTATTATTATTATTATTATTATTATTATTATTATTATTACTACTACGTTAATGGGGGAAGCGGTAAACCAGTCGGGGATATGAAGGTAGTCTGGGAAGGAGAGACAATGTTGTGGGTTTTAGACTGTGGGTTTGTGACGGTGGGTTTAAGGTGGGTTAGCCATTGGTGGCTTAGTTAGCTGATTTGGTTTTCCCATTGGATTTATGGGTAGTTTGGTCCAGTGGTTGTTTGGTTCCACTGTGTTCACTTGTCACCTGGCCCACTGGTCTTCTGGACCACTGGTCTTCTGGACCACTGGTCTTCTGGACCACTGGTCTTCTGAACCACTGGTCTTCTGGACCACTGGTCTTCTGGACCACTGATCGTCTGGCCCACTGGTCTTCTGGCCCACTGGTCTTCTGGCCCACTGGTATTCTGACCACTGGTCTTCTGACCCACTGGTCTTCTGGCCCACTGGTCTTCTGGCCCACTGGTCTTCTGGACCACTGGTCTTGTGGACCACTGGTCTTGTGGACCACTGGTCTTCTGGACCACTGGTCTTCTGGACCACTGGTCTTCTGGACCACTGGTCTTCTGGACCACTGGTCTTCTGGACCACTGGTCTTCTGGACCACTGGTGTTTTACAGCTGGTCTCAGGTCACATAAACAACAACAACAACAACACTGCTCACTACAATAATTGGATTATGTCTCTCTCCCAGAGGCACCAGACCAGCTCTAACTGGCACTAAATACTACCAGCTCAGTACCAGTTGTTCCGTGGAGGATACAGTCACCCTGGCACTCTCCAATAGGCACTGTAATTCTCACCTGCAGGACTATAACATTCTTATTCATCCTTCAGAGTGCAGGCACTGTACTTCCCACCTCCAGTACTGTAACTTCCTCACTCATCCTTCAGAGTGCAGGCACTGTACTTCCCACCTCCAGGACTGTAACATCCTCACTCATCCTTCAGAGTGCAGGCACTGTACTTCCCACCTCCAGGACTGTAACATCCTCACTCATCCTTCAGAGTGCTGGTACTGTACTTCCCACCTCCAGGACTGTAACATCCTCACTCATCCTTCAGAGTGCTGGCACTGTACTTCCCACCTCCATGACACAAGTCCGGGTAACTAATTTCCCTGAATCCCTTCATAAATATTACCTTCCTCACACTCCAATAGCACATCAAATCATAAAAGCCACTTGTCTCCAGTCGTAATTAACACGCTCCAACAAATACAACTACGCCCCTTGCACTCAAAACTACCTTTACTCCCTCCCTCCAACTTTTTTTTAGGACGACCCCTACCCCTCCACCCCAGATTTATACTCCCTCCTAGTCACCTATTTTGCTGCATCGTCTATAATTGCACACATCACCTCAACAACCTCTCCCCAGCCCAAGGAATAATACAAGCAACAAGTTGAACACTTTACCTCTGAGCTACGATGCTTATAAAGCTCTGTGACACAGTGTCGGACTCACTATGTGCCAGTACCACGGTTCGAGTCCTGAGTCATTCTTTGGTTTATTTACCGACTGTCGTTAATTAAGACTTTACGGACTATATGACTTTGAGATCTGATGGAATAGATGTACTATAAAGGCTCCTGAGACTGTGGGAAGGGACCTCTGACACAGACTGTCACAGATGGTGGCCGCTGAAGCAGACAGTCACAGATGGTGGTCGCTGAAGCAGACAGTCACAGATGGTGGCCGCTGACGAAGACACGTCAGAGAATTGCTCTCTGGGAAATATTCCTTTGTAAACATCATAGCTTTTAGCTGTCATTTATTTCTGTCATCATCCGTAAGCCAGAGAGTGACTGACCTGGCACTGGTAAAAGCCAAGCTTCACTCAATAAAACATTGATAAATACGACGTTTCGGGCACTGGAGACATTCTTCAAGCCGGTTTCACCAACTAGGAGGCTGGTCAACCACTTGATACAATCTTCGAGGGTTGAAACGTCGTATTAACAAAGCCATTTTGATTTGAAAGTAAGTTTTGAGCACCATATCTGGGCTCAGTGCTCATTGTTGACATACTGGTACTCACTGAGATACTAACCTCAGATCACGCTGAGATATTCACCTCAGGTCAGACTTCAGATCACGCTGAGATATTCACCTCAGGTCAGACTTTAGATCACGCTGAGATATTCACCTCAGGTCAGACTTTAGATCACGCTGAGATATTCACCTCAGGTCAGACTTCAGATCACGCTGAGATATTCACCTCAGGTCAGACTTTAGATCACGCTGAGATATTCACCTCAGGTCAGACTTAGATCACGCTGAGATATTCACCTCAGGTCAGACTTCAGATCACGCTGAGATATTCACCTCAGGTCAGACTTTAGATCACGCTGAGATATTCACCTCAGGTCAGACTTTAGATCACGCTGAGATATTCACCTCAGGTCAGACTTCAGATCACGCTGAGATATTCACCTCAGGTCAGACTTTAGATCTTCAAGTTTTACTGAGCAGAGAGTTGGTCCTCAGAGACTGGCTGTGAGCTACACTTCCAGCCCACCTCCACAAGTTATAATTAAACCTGCAGAAAAATATGTAAGCCAGCCTAGGCAGTGGTGCCTCCTGCCTGGCATTACTTAACTTGATAGAGTAGCGACTTGTGACTTGTACACACACACACCAGGAGCTGTGACTCGACCCCTGACACCACAACTAGGTGACTACACACACACACACCAGGAGCTGTGACTCGACCCCTGACACCTCAACTAGGTGACTACACACACACACACCAGGAGCTGTGACTCGACCCCTGACACCACAACTAGGTGACTACACACACACACCAGGAGCTGTGACTCGACCCTGACACCACAACTAGGTGACTACACACACACACCAGGAGCTGTGACTCGACCCCTGACACCACAACTAGGTGACTACACACACACACCAGGAGCTGTGACTCGACCCCTGACACCACAACTAGGTGACTACACACACACCAGGAGCTGTGAATCGACCCCTGACACCACAACTGGGTGACTACACACACCAGGAGCTGTGACTCGACCCCTGACACCACAACTAGGTGACTACACAACCCAGGAGCTGTGAATCGACCCTGACACCACAACTGGGTGACTACACACAACCAGGAGCTGTGACTCGACCTGACACACAACTAGGTGACTACCAAAACCAGGAGCTGTGACTCGACCCCTGACACCACAACTGGGTGACTACACACACATCGTGACTGACGTAGGATAATTATTAACCCCACTGGAAACCTCATAGAAAGTGACAGATAATCAGGTTTGATCTGAGGAAGGGGAGTATTCCCCAAACTCCTTTAATCAAGAGCCCTTCACTAACACAAAGCCACCTCACTTAAGCAGTTTCCTAACCAGTGGTACCCAAATGTGTCGCTTATAAGGACCACTCTTAAAACTCAGCGTTTCTGGACAATTCCCATACTAATAGCTCCAATATACAGGTGACTGCTCTAGCTCCTGGTCCTGAGGCAAGCCTGGTGAATGACGAGGCAGGTGACTGCTCTAGCTCCTGGTCCTGAGGCAAGCCTGGTGAGTGTCGAGGCAGGTGACTGCTCTAGCTCCTGGTCCTGAGGCAAGCCTGGTGAATGACGAGGCAGGTGACTGCTCTAGCTCCTGGTCCTGAGGCAAGCCTGGTGAGTGACGAGGCAGGTGACTGCTCTAGCTCCTGGTCCTGAGGCAAGCCTGGTGAATGACGAGGCAGGTGACTGCTCTAGCTTCTGGTCCTGAGGCAAGCCTGGTGAATGACGAGGCAGGTGACTGCTCTAGCTCCTGGTCCTGAGGCAAGCAGTGAAGGTACAGTGAAGGTGCAGTGAAGGTACAGTGAAGGTGCAGTGAAGGTACAGTGAAGGTGCAGTGAAGGTACAGTGAAGGTGCAGTGAAGGTACAGTGAAGGTGTAGTGAAGGTACAGTGAAGGTGCAGTGAAGGTACAGTGAAGGTGCAGTGAAGGTACAGAGAAGGTACAGTGAAGGTACAGTGAAGGTGCAGTGAAGGTACAGTGAAGGTGCAGTGAAGGTACAGTGAAGGTACAGTGAAGGTACAGTGAAGGTACAGTGAAGATACAGTGAAGGTACAGTGAAGGTACAGTGAAGGTACAGTGAAGATACAGTGAAGGTACAGTGAAGGTACAGTGAAGGTGCAGTGAAGGTACAGTGAAGGTACAGTGAAGGTACAGTGAAGGTACAGTGAAGATACAGTGAAGGTACAGTGAAGGTACAGTGAAGGTGCAGTGAAGGTACAGTGAAGGTGCAATGAAGATACAGTGAAGGTGCAGTGAAGATACAGTGAAGGTACAGTGAAGGTACAGTGAAGGTACAGTGAAGATACAGTGAAGGTAAGTGAAGGTACAGTGAAGGTACAGTGAAGGTACAGTGAAAGATACAGTGAAGGTGACAGTGTGAAGATACAGTGAAGAGAGGTCAGTGAAGATACAGTGAAGGTACAGTGAAGGTACAGTGAAGGTGCAGTGAAGGTACAGTGAAGGTCAGTGAAGACAGTAAGTGGAAGGTACAGTGAAGGTGCAGTGAAGGTACAGTGAAGGTGCAGTGAATACAGTGAAGGTAAGTGAAGATACAGTGAAGGTACAGTGAAGGTACAGTGAAGGTACAGTGAAGATACAGTGAAGGTACAATGAAGATACAGTGAAGGTACAGTGAAGGTACAGTGAAGGTACAGTGAGATACAGTGAAGGTACAGTGAAGGCAGTGAAGGTGCAGTGAAGGTACAGTGAAGGTGCAGTGAAGATACAGTGAAGGTGCAGTGAAGGTACAGTGAAGGTGCAGTGAAGGTACAGTGAAGGTACAGTGAAGGTACAGTGAAGGTACAGTGAAGGTGCAGTGAAGATACAGTGAAGGTACAGTGAAGGTACAGTAAAGGTACAGTGAAGATACAGTGAAGGTACAGTGAAGGTACAGTGAAGGTACAGTGAAGATACAGTGAAGGTACAGTGAAGGTACAGTGAAGGAGCAGTGAAGGTACAGTGAAGGTGCAGTGAAGATACAGTGAAGGTGCAGTGAAAATACAGTGAAGGTACAGTGAAGGTACAGTGAAGGTGCAGTGAAGGTACAGTGAAGGTACAGTGAAGGTACAGTGAAGGTGCAGTGAAGATACAGTGAAGGTGCAGTGAAAGTACAGTGAAGGTACAGTGAAGGTACAGTGAAGGTGCAGTGAAGGTACAGTGAAGGTACAGTGAAGGTACAGTGAAGGTGCAGTGAAGATACAGTGAAGGTACAGTGAAGGTACAGTGAAGGTACAGTGAAGGTACAGTGAAGGTGCAGTGAAGGTGCAGTAAAGGTACAGTGAAGGTACAGTGAAGGTACAGTGAAGGTACAGTGAAGGTGCAGTGAAGGTACAGTGAAGGTGCAGTGAAGGTACAGTGAAGGTGCATGAAGGTACAGTGGAAGAGTACAGTGAAGGTACAGTGAAGGTACAGTGAAGGTGCAGTGAAGGTACAGTGAAGGTACAGTGAAGGTACAGTGAAGTACAGTGAAGGTAAAGCAGTGAAGGTACAGTGAAGGTACAGTGAAGGTACAGTGAAGGTGCAGTGAAGGTACAGTGAAGGTGCAGTGAAGGTACAGTGAAGGTACAGTGAAGGTACAGTGAAGGTCAGTGAAGATCAGTGAAGGTGCAGTGAAGGTACAGTGAAGGTACAGTGAAGGTACAGTGAAGGTGCAGTGAAGGTACAGTAAAGGTGCAGTGAAGGTACAGTGAAGGTGCAGTGAAGGTACAGTGAAGGTACAGTGAATGTACAGTGAAGGTACAGTGAAGGTGCAGTGAAGGTACAGTGAAGGTACAGTGAAGGTGCAGTGAAGATACAGTGAAGGTGCAGTGAAGGTACAGTGAAGGTACAGTGAAGGTACAGTGAAGGTGCAGTGAAGGTACAGTGAAGGTGCAGTGAAGGTACAGTGAAGGTACAGTGAAGGTACAGTGAAGGTGCAGTGAAGATACAGTGAAGGTGCAGTGAACATACAGTGAAGGTACAGTGAAGGTACAGTGAAGGTGCAGTGAAGGTACAGTGAAGGTGCAGTGAAGGTACAGTGAAGGTACAGTAGAAAGGTACAGTGAAGGTGCAGTGAAGTACAGTGAAGGTGCAGTGAAGAGTACAGTGAAGGTACAGTGAAGGTACAGTGAAGGTGCAGTGAAGGTACAGTGAAGGTGCAGTGAAGGTACAGTGAAGGTGCAGTGAAGGTACAGTGAAGGTACAGTGAAGGTACAGTGAAGGTACAGTGAAGGTACAGTGAAGGTACAGTGAAGGTACAGTGAAGGTGCAGTGAAGGTACAGTGAAGGTGCAGTGAAGGTACAGTGAAGGTACAGTGAAGGTACAGTGAAGGTGCAGTGAAGGTACAGTGAAGGTGCAGTGAAGGTACAGTGAAGGTGCAGTGAAGGTACAGTGAAGGTGCAGTGAAGGTACAGTGAAGGTGCAGTGAAGGTGCAGTGAAGGTACAGTGAAGGTTCAGTGAAGGTACAGTGAAGGTGCAGTGAAGGTACAGTGAAGGTGCAGTGAAAGTACAGTGAAGGTGCAGTGAAGGTACAGTGAAGGTGCAGTGAAGGTACAGTGAAGGTGCAGTGAAGGTACAGTGAAGGTGCAGTGAAGGTACAGTGAAGGTGCTGTGAAGGTACAGTGAAGGTGCAGTGAAGGTACAGTGAAGGTGCAGTGAAGGTACAGTGAAGGTGCAGTGAAGGTACAGTGAAGGTGCAGTGAAGGTACAGTGAATGTATAGTGAAGGTACAGTGAAGGTACAGTAAAGGTACAGTGAAGGTACAGTGAAGGTATAGTGAAGGTACAGTAAGGGTACAGGAAAGGTATAGTGAAGGTACAGTGCATCCACTGTATACACTGCATCCATCACTGGAACAATACTAGAGGTCAACATTCAGTGACCAATATAACTGTCTAGTTCATCCATCACTGAAGCAGTGAGGTGTGTACTAGTGTGTACTATCCTAGGTGTACTATCCTAGGTGTACTATCCTAGGTGTACTATCCTAGGTGTACTATCCTAGGTGTACTATCCTAGGTGTACTACCCTAGTTGTACTATCCTAGTTGTACTATCCTAGTTGTACTATCCTAGTTGTATTATCCTAGTTGTACTATCCTAGTTGTATTATACTAGTTGTACTATCCTAGTTGTATTATCCTAGTTGTACTATCCTAGTTGTATTACCCTA